>CM059222.1:30155108-30277608 GCA_030347435.1 Clarias fuscus | reverse complement strand
AGCTCGTTTTCATAATACGAGGTACTGACAGGCAGCCTGCATCCTTCTATGCAGACCATTTAGTGCTTTATATGCCAAAAGTAGTATCTTAAAATCGATGTGAAATTTCACAGGGAGCCAATGCAGTGTAGATAAGATAGGGGTGATGTGCTCGTATCTTCTGGTTCTAGTGAGGACTCTCGCTGCTGCATTCTGTACTAACTGAAGCTTGTTTATACACCTAATTGAACAACCAGACAGTAAGGCGTTACAATAGTCCAACCTAGAGGTGATAAAGGCATGAACTAGTTTTTCTGCATCATTTAGTGACAATATGTTTCTTATCTTGGCAATATTTCTAAGGTGAAAGAAAGCTATCCTGGTGATATTATCTACATGAGCTTCAAACGAAAGGCTGGAATCTATAATCACACCGAGGTCTTTTACTGTTGCACTTGATGGAACAGAAAGGCCATCTAAAGTTACATGTGATCAGAAAGCGTGTGGTCCTAGTACAAGTACTTCTGTCTTATCAGGATTAAGCAGAAGGAGGTTATCTGGCTTTGCTGAGATGTGTAATTGTGTGTCATCAGCATAGCAGTGGAAACTAATGTTTACGAATTATGTTGCCCAGAGGAAGCATGTAAAGAGAAAAACGCATTGGTCCTAAAACTGAACCCTGTGGAACACCAAACTCCACTAGTGAACATGCAGAATAATCACCATGTAAATCTACAAACTGATAACAATCAGTCAAATAGGATCTGAGCCACAAGAGGGCAGTTCCCTTAATTCCTACTACCTTTTCTAATCTGTGAAGGAGAATACTATGATCAATGGTGTCAAAAGCTGCAGTGAGGTCCAGTAACACAAGTATAGTGACGCAACCCTGATCAGAGGCCCATAGGAGGTCGTTTACTACTTTAACAAGTGCTGTCTCTGTGCTGTGATGAGGCCTAAATCCTGACTGATACAATTTGTGAATGTTACCCGTCTGCAGATATACTGCTACGGTGGAACATTCTCCAGGATCTTGGAGATAAAGGGGAGGTTTGATACTGGCCTATAGCTGGACAACTAAACTACAGTGAACTACAATAAGAGAACTGTACTCAGCTTTTATGAGTTGACTCTGAGTCAGCGTGTGATGGAGGAGGAAGTGTGAGATTTAAATGTCAAAAAAATAAGATGCAGCTAAATAGAATTTGTTTATTCAGTAACGGATTTAACTGAAACGCCACAGGAACAGTTTGTGTACCATGTGTACCAGGTGTACCATGTGACTCTTAGGGTCACTTTGTCTCTCCAGGCAGCTCACACCATCTCACAGTCTCACATCTCTGATCTGATTAGGGTGTTTCAGGCTGCAGGATGTTTTGTTTTTCGGCACCATACTGAGTAAACTCTGGCGACTGCGGTGTGTGAAAATGCCCGCAGGATTCTCGACAGTGCACCAACACCCGTGCCACGGGCAAAGTCACAGAGATCAGACTCGCTCTTCATTTGAGGTTTGATTTGAGACGTAACTGAAGCTGTTCATCTGTAATTGAAGGTAGAAAGTTAAGTCTTTAAGTGTCATATATACATTACTGCACAAGGAAATTCTTTCTTCTCATATCCCAGCATATGGTCAGAGCGCGGGATCAGCCGCTCTACAGCGCCCCCTGGAGCAGATAGGGTTAAAGGCCAACAGCAGCCATGTGGCAGAGCTGGGACTCAAACCGCCGGTGTTCCGATCAGTAACTCAGAGTCTTAACACACAGAGCCGACACTGACCCTGGAACGAGTCTGTGTAATATAATATAATATAATATAATGTAATATAATATAATACATAATGTCAATTTCTTCATGACCTCATTTCAGAATCTTGTCGACGTCATCACTACTGATTTATGTTTCTCGTATATAACGATACGTCTATGTCAAGTATCCCGATATGATATTTTCTCCGTATCACTGACCCCTCGTTCGTCTGTCCTCTGCGTGACCCTCAGTACAGACGAAGCTCAGACATAACGAGACACCATTTTCTCCGCAGTTTAGTAATAAACAAACGGCTCTTTACCTGTGTCTGTTATTTTTAATCGATACAGAATGTCCTCTTCCACAGAAATTAACTGTGTACTGGACATTTGTGTTTTAAAAAGAAAACCATTACAATTAATAATAAAAGCATGATAAAAGGCATTACACAGGAATTTACCTACGCCCCCTGCAGGACGTTTCAGAAAGAGCGTCTGGCTCTTCCATAAATCGTGGCCTTGTTGTTGGCCTTGGGTTTAGAACGAGTACTGCATGAAAGAAGAAAAACACACACACACACACACACACACACACACACACACACACACACATACAGGTTTGGTACTTTGACCACAAACTGAAGTTGCTGTGTTTTATTGAGACATTATCTGGATTCCACGTGAGTCTCAGGTCAGTGTGTGTGTGTGCGTGTGTGTGTGTGTTATGTCTATTCTGTAACTCGAATTCTGCATTTAAAGCTAACGTTTAACTGAATCAATATGCAAAGCGAGGCAGACCAACATCGTGTGTTTTCTGTTCAACAGAGGAAATTTCTGCCTCGTCTAACCTCAATCGGTCTGTAAATGATGAATTAATGTGTGTGCAAAACAAGCATGTGGGGGTTCTTTTCATCTGTTAAAAAGAGAGAGAGAGAGAGAGAGAGACAGGCAGAAAGAGAGACACAGAGAGAGAGACAGAGAGAGAGAGATGAAGAGGCCCTGATCAGGTGTAAAGGCTCCTCGTGGCTCGAGTCACTGCTAAACAATAACCCAGATGTGTAAGAGGTTATTGCAGCATGCACACACACACACACACACACACACACACACACACACACACACACACAAACACACACTAAATAAATGATAAGATCATTATATACAGTCTTATGCAAAAGTTTAGACACCCTTTGATAAGATTTTGGTGATTTATTATTGTAAAGATGTTACACAGTCTCTCTTAGAAATTGAAAAAATGCACAATATTTTCAGCAAACACTGATGCATAGTTACTTTTCATGTCATAAATTGAACAAAGATAAAAAATAAAAACATTATTGTGGCACTGTGCAAAAGTTTGGGCACCCTACATAATCAGTACTCAGTAGCGCCTCCTCTGGCAGATATCACCGCTTGTAAACACTTTTTATAGCCGCTAAAAGTCTTTCAGTTCTTGTACTTGGGATTTTCTCCCATTCTTCCTTGCAAAAGGCTTCTAGTTCTGTAATATTCTTTGGTGGTCTTGCATGCACAGCTCTTTTAAGATCTACACACAAATGTTCAGTGACGTTTAAATCAGGGGACTGTGAGGGCCGTTCCAAAACCTTCAGCTCGCGTCTCTTGAGGTTTTACATAGTGGATTTCGAGGTGTGTTTAGGATCATTGTCCTGTTGTAGAAGCCGCCCTCTTTTCAGCTTCAGCTTTTTTACAGATGGTGTGATGTTTGCTTCCAGAATCTGCTGGTATTTACTGGAATCCATTCTTCCCTCCACCCGTGCAATGTTTCCTGTGCCACCGGCTGCAACACGACCCCAAAGCGTGATAGATCCACCACCATGATTAATAGTTGGTGTTAGCAAGGTGTTCTTTTCATGAAATGAAATTCTCTCCCAGAGTTTTATTGGTCTTCCAGATCTCATCTTGACCTCCACAGTTCCCCTGAACTGCCGTCTCTTAATGACATTTCTCACTGTGGAAACTGCAAGCTGACGACGCTTTGCTAACTTCTTGTAGCTTCTCCTGCATTGTGGGCGTCAATAACTTTCATTTTCAGAGTCTTACACAGCTGCTTAGAGGAACCCATGGTTGTTTAGTGTCTGCAAGTGAGTGCACAAGGTTTGAAGAGTCAAAAGTATTTGTAAAGCTTTGAAATTGGCATTTACTAATGACAGCTGTTGCCATGCGTCAGATCTAACGAGCTGATTAACGTCTGAAACCTTGTGAAAAGAATCTGAGACTCTGGAACTCTTAGGGTGGCCAAAGTTTTGCACAGTACCATAATAATGTTTTTATTTTTTATTTTTGTTGAATTCATGGCATAAGAAGTAACTATGCATCAATGTCTGCTGAAAATATTGTGCATTTTTTCAATTTCCAAGAGAGACTGTGTTCACATCTTTTTAATTAAAAAAATCACCAAAATCTGTTATTTATCAAGGGGTGCCTAAACTACACGGGTTGGACAATGAAACTGAAACACGGGCCAATTTAGTGTTTTTTGGTCACTCGTGTCAACGACCTGGACACGATTCTGCAAGAAGAACGGCTTAAAATCCCTCTGGTCACCGCGCAGGACGTGTATCTGTCATTCCCAGGACCAACTGATGCTGTATTGGCTGCAACAGGAACCTACACCATACTAATGAATTACTGTGGTCTAAAGCCAGGCGCTTCAGTTTCATTGTCCAACCCACTGTAACTAGTGCCAGATTTATTTTTGTTTATTTGTTGTTGTTTTGTTTCTGGGCTCCAGATGTCCATAACACAACACTCTTGTGCAGTTCTGTACATTTCGTTCCATCATAAAAAAAAAAAATCACACCTTAAATGCGACCAGTTGATTCAGTGCCAGCAGGTGAGTCAATACGAATGAGTCACGAACTGGATGTCACGAGCATGGACAGGGTCCACGTGGACACACACACACGCGCACACACACAGACACGAACACACACACAACGCAGACACACACACAACGTGCACACACACTCCAGAAATAGCCTTAAAACACGCTTCAGACAGGAAGGAAGTAATTGAAGGAAATCTGTTGATAGTGAGAATGTTGACCAGACGGCCGGACGAAGCCGCAGCAGGCGTGTGACAGAGACAGAATATGTCCTGAGGTTCTGGAACACGAGCACGAGTGAAAAATAAATCAGACGTTGTTGTGACCTTGACCCTGTTTAAAATCTAATCAGTTCATCTGCAGGTTAAAGTCGTCGCTCCATATCACTCTCGAGATTCCACCAGAAAGCAAACGATGTTCTCCAGTGAGAGCAGCCGCACTTCAGAATAATTTTACTTAAGTAGAAGTAAAATGTTTTCATCCAAAATATTACTCAAGTAAGAGTAAACAGTGAAAAGACACTCAAGTGCTGAGTAACTGTTTCACAATGTCTGATTTTTTTTTTTGTTGAAATGATGTAAGCAGTCAGACAAAATCATAAAATAATGTACAAATTGCGACATTTTCAAATAATAAAATTAATGAATAAAACTTAATATCTTTACATCTAAATATCTTTAATATAGTTACTACCCACCTGCACACCATGTTGAGGAGCTTCTCAATGCCATTCAATTCAATGTTATTTGTATAGCGCATTTAGTAATCGTCATTGTCGCACAGCAGCTTTACACAATCAAATGAATGACAGAAGTGTGTATGAGATGTGAGTGTGTGTGTGAAATCAGAATGATCAGATGGTCCCTGATGAACGAGCCGAGGGCGACGGTGCTGAGGGAAAAACTCCCTGAGATGGTAACAGGAAGAAACCTTGAGAGGAACCGGACTCAACAGGGAACCCATCCTCATCTGGGTGATAACGGAGAGCAGGGATTTGATCTGCACTCATACTGTGTGTTAGGAGGCTGGAAGTTCAGTATAACAGGAGACGTCTTTAAGTTCATATGGAGTCCAGTTGGTTATTGGAGGCTCAGGTAGACTGTAGGAAACTCCAGTCCTGAACTTTAGAGTGACTGCAGTCACGAGTCCTCAGAGAAACATCTGTCTGTATCAGCCGAGGACAGGAGCGTCTTCATGGTGAAGTGGAACCGTCCCCAGACACCACACGCGTCCCAGACAGACCACACGGGGCTCCATGTGACCAGATCTCAACCATGTCTTCCTCATTCCCTGAGAGGGTGGGATGAGACGAGCGGTGCTGGAGGATCAGAGGGAACGTGGTGCAGTGTGGTGTGATTAGAGCAGAGAGCTACGTGGGTGCTGGACCATTTTTAGCTTTGTAGGCGAGCATCGGGGTTTTGAATTTGATGCAGCAGCTACAGGAAGCCAGTGCAGGGAGCGGAGGAGTGGGGACGGAGTGGAACGTAGGAAGGTTGAAGACATTCTGGATCAGCTGCAGAGGACAAATGGTGGACAGAGACAGACCTGCCAGGACTGAGGTGCAGTAGTCCAGTCATTGAAATAACAAGGGACTGAACAAGGACCCGACTGACCTGTGAAAACAGAAATGGGCAGATGATTGTCCAGAGTTACCCCAAGATTGCGGGCGGAGTGATCTGATTGTTGTCCAGTTGTAACAAGGTCTCGACTGGGGTTGAGTCACCAGGGATGAACAGCAGTTCGGTTTTCCACAAGCTCAGATCTGCACGAACTTTATAAATTATTCAAAAACCGCTCTAACCACACTGGAGTCTCGACTTTTCCACCTCAGGCTGCAGACGCGGATGACCGGAACAGGTCTGAGCACGGCGCTTCACTTTCAGCTTGATGGTCAGATGTGGTGAGTTCGAGCAGATGGACTTCTGCAGGAGGAACTACAGAGGAACTGCGGCTTGATGCGACAGACGCTGTGTCTGATTTGGCTTCATATCAGCTGCTGATGCTTTTTCTGGATTAGATGTCAGATGGTGGTGATGAGGAGTGTGTGCACATGAGCCTGGCGTGTATGAGGGGCCGAAAATACACACGGCACCTGTTAGGAGGAACTGGGTGAATCATAATGCTATAATGAGATTAGACAAATCTGCTCCTGTTATTTGTTTCTAATAAAAATCATAATCATTTCATAAGTTTGTGTCACATGCAGAGGCTGAAGAGGAACTGAGGAAGGCTGTGTGTGTGTGTGTGTGCGTGTGTGTGTGTGTGTGTGTGTGTGTCCTTTATCACTAGCCTGGCACCAGTCAATGCTGCTCAGCCAAAAGGGAGACAGACGGGTGAGAACAAAGCCGGGCCGAGCGGAAGGAGGGAGCGAGTGTGAGTGGAAATTGTTCAGGGTGATGAATCAGTAAACAATAATCCACACAGACTTCACAGAATGGACCTGTGTTAATAGTGACGTCAGAGCCACCTGTCGACAAAAAGGTCACTCTTTTCACCATCGTCTGCACAGTTCAGTGATTAATGAGGTCTAATAATAGTGCGCTGATGTGATTAAAGCGAGTGAAAGGAAGCAGCAGCTCCAGACTGCGCGGAGAGGAGACCGGCTCAGGAGGCAGATCTGTACCGTGAACAACAGTGTTTCAACAGATCCTGAGAGACAAAGAAATAAAGCGTCAGGACGGGACGAGAGACAGACAGAACCGCGTCACTATCCGTTGGATGGGGAGTTTCAACCCTCAGCACCTGATCATTATAATTCACACACACTCTCTAACATTTCATACAAATTTCCAGAAGTTACTTTTAACTGTGTAAAGCTGCTTTTGAGATGATGTCTGTTACTGAAACTGAACTGAAGGACAGAGAGGTTTTATACTGTAGTAGCGTGACGAAACAGACTGTGTGTGCTATTGTGTCTGATATGAACTTCAGCAGAGAGAGACAGAGAGAGAGAGAGAGAGACAGAGAGAGAGACGCTGCTGAGGGAACAAGTGCAGCTGCTAGAACCGCAGTGAGAACAGGAACTCACTCGCGTAACAGATGAGAAGGAAGAGAAGTCGCTTTCAAATCAATCCAAAAATGTCACTGGTGTGTAACTGCAGCGTAAGAGGAATAAAACACCCCTGTATCACCCAAGACTTTACTACAAAACACACACACACACACACACACACACACACACACAGTCTGTCTATCTCGCTCTCACGGTCCTCGTCCTCACTCCTCCTGGTGTTTGTGATCTCTGGACCAGATGTGCCAGTTGTTCCTAATATTTTGTCATGTTTCTTTTCTCTGCTTCTCCTCGAGACGTGTTCGTGTTCATCCTCTCTGCTGGAGAAACGATCAGAGCTTTCAGCAGAAAAAAGTCCTGTTTATACACTCAAGCTACAAATTCCATACATCCCTGTAAATGAGCTCTCTCTCTCTCTGTCTCTCTCTCTGTCTCTCTCTCTGTCTCTCTCTCTGTCTCTCTCTCTGTCTGTCTGTCTCTCTCTCTCTATCTCTCTGTCTCTCTCTGTCTCTCTCTCTGTCTCTCTCTCTGTCTGTCTCTCGCTCTATCTCTCTCTCTCTCTCTGTCTCTCTCTCTCTGTCTGTCTCTCGCTCTCTCTCTCTCTCTCTCTCTCTCTCTGTCTCTCTCTCTGTCTGTCTCTCGCTCTATCTCTCTCTCTCTCTGTCTCTCTCTCTCTCTCTCTCTGTCCCTCTGTCTCTTTCTGTCTCTTTCTGTCTGTCTCTCTCTCTGTCCCTCTGTGTCTCTCTGTCCCTCTGTCTGTCTGTCTCTCTCTCTGTCCCTCTGTCTGTCTCTCTCTGTCTCTTTCTCTCTGTCTCTCTCTCTGTCTCTCTCTGTCTGTCTCTCTCTCTCTGTCTCTCTCTCTGTCTGTCTGTCTCTCTCTCTCTCTCTCTCTCTCTGTCTCTCTCTGTCTCTCTCTCTGTCTGTCTCTCGCTCTATCTCTCTCTCTCTGTCTCTCTCTGTCTCTCTCTCTGTCTGTCTCTCGCTCTCTCTCTCTCTCTCTCTGTCTCTCTCTCTCTGTCTCTCTCTCTGTCTGTCTCTCTCTCTATCTCTCTCTATCTCTCTGTCTCTCTCTCTGTCTGTCTCTCGCTCTATCTCTCTCTCTCTTTCTGTCTCTTTCTGTCTGTCTCTCTCTCTGTCCCTCTGTGTCTCTCTGTCCCTCTGTCTGTCTGTCTCTCTCTCTGTCCCTCTGTCTGTCTCTCTCTGTCTCTTTCTCTCTGTCTCTCTCTCTGTCCCTCTGTCTCTTTCTGTCTGTCTCTCTCTCTGTCCCTCTGTGTCTTTCTGTCTTTCCCTCTGTGTCTCTCTGTCCCTCTGTCTGTCCCTCTGTCTGTCTCTCTCTGTCTCTTTCTGTCTGTCTCTCTCTCTGTCCCTCTGTCTCTTTCTGTCTGTCTCTCTCTCTGTCCCTCTGTCTCTTTCTGTCTCTCCCTCTGTCTGTCTCGCTCTGTCTCTTTCTGTCTGTCTCTCTCTCTGTCTCTTTCTGTCTCTCTCTGTCCCTCTGTCTCTGTCCCTCTGTCTGTCTCTTTCTGTCTGTCTGTCTCTCTCTCTCTGTCTCTTTCTGTCTGTCTCTTTCTGTCTGTCCCTCTGTCTCTTTCTGTCTGTCTCTCTCTCTCTGTCCCTCTGTCTCTCTCTCTGTCTCTCTCTCTCTGTCCCTCTGTCTGTCTTGCTCTGTCTCTTTCTGTCTGTCTCTCTCTCTCTCTGTCCACCTGTCTCTTTCTGTCTGTCTGTCTCTCTCTGTCCCTCTGTCTGTCTCTCTCTCTGTCCCTCTGTGTCTCTCTGTCCCTCTGTCTGTCTCTCTCTGTCTCTGTCCCTCTGTCTGTCTCGCTCTGTCTCTTTCTGTCTGTCTCTCTCTCTGTCCCTCTGTCTCTTTCTGTCTGTCTCTCTCTCTGTCTGTCTCTCTCTGTCTCTGTCCCTCTGTCTGTCTCTCTGTCTCTTTCTGTCTGTCTCTCTCTCTCTGTCCCTCTGTCTGTCTCTTTCTGTCTGTCTCTCTCTCTCTCTGTCCACCTGTCTCTTTCTGTCTGTCTGTCTCTCTCTGTCCCTCTGTCTGTCTCTCTCTCTGTCCCTCTGTGTCTCTCTGTCCCTCTCTCTCTGTCTCTGTCCCTCTGTCTGTCTCGCTCTGTCTCTTTCTGTCTGTCTCTCTCTCTGTCCACCTGTCTCTTTCTCTCCCTCTGTCTGTCTCTCTATCTGTCTCTTTCTCTCCCTCTGTCTGTCTCTTTCTCTGTCCCTCTGTCTGAAACTCGGTGTAGAGTCTCAGTTTTATTTTATTGATTTTAAAATTGGACTAAATCACGTTGTTGTTGTTTTCTTACCGAGTTTCCGCTCTGTCTCTCTCTCTCTCTCTCACACACACACACACACACTCGGTCCGAGTTACAATTCTCTCTCTCTCTCTCTCTGAACAGTGTGTGTGTGTGTGTGTATACGTGTGTATGTTTGTTGCGTGTGTGTGTAATCGGGGTGTATATATATATATATATGTGTGTGTGTGTGTGTGTGAGTGTGAGTGAGTGAGCTCCTCCCCCTCCCCTTCTCCGCTGTGTTATCTCCTCAGCACGAGCAGTGAGCAGTCTGTGTGTGTGTGTTGACGCGCGCGTGCTCTCTCTCTCTCTCTCTCTCCTCAGACAGACTGCGCGCGCTCAGAGGATCGCAGACTCGTCCTCGCGCTCCGAGGTTTAAACTCATCCCCAGCAGCAGAGCGACATGAGCGGGTCAGAGGGGGGGTCAGAGGGGGGGTCCGGGGGGAAGATGGTGTACCTGCTGACGGGGGGCTGCGGGTTCCTGGGGCAGCACCTGCTGAGGGTCCTGCTGGAGAGAGAGGAGGGGCTGAAGGAGATCCGGCTCTTCGACAAACACACCGACCCTCACCTGCAGGACAGCAGCACAGGTCAGACCACGCCCCTTAGTATTAGTATTAGTATTATTATTATTAATATTCCCCCCCCCCCCCCCCCTTATTATTAATATAATTGTTCTTATGATTATCACACAGGTGAGATAACCCTGGGGGGTGGGGGGGGGATACGGGGGGGGGGGGGGGTGATTCAGGGACTCTTTGCTCAGACTCTCAGGGGGACATGAGTTCCCGTCCTGGTTGTCTTCTGTCCCTTTAATGTGTTTTTTCTTCTCTCACCTGGAATCTTGGACTGGTGTAAAGCTTTAAACACTCCTCCTGGGTCAGGGTGGGTCCTGAGGTGCCGGGACTCCAAACGTCCCCTGTAGCACCTACCAGAGACCATCTGAGCTTTCTGATTCATACACACTATCTCACATTTCGTACACATTTCTATCATTTTCTTTTGATTGTGTAAAGCTGCTTGATGAGCACGACCGCTGTTAAACCTGCTGTACTAAGAACATTGAACTGAGTTGAAGCCTGAAGAAGCCTGAAGAAGCCTGAAGAAGCCTCTCTCAGTAAAGTGGAGAACCGGATCAGAACTCACCTGTTTCTCCTAATAGCGGCTGTAACACTACGCTTCAGCCCTCAGGTGTGTGTGAGTGCGCTCAGGGCAGGGTTGTAAACACCCGGGACAGTAAGGACACCCGGGACAGTAAGGACACCCGGGGCAGTAAGGACACCCGGGACAGTAAGGACACCCGGGACAGTAAGGACACCCGGGACAGTAAGGACACTCGGAGCAGAAGATTAAAGGCTTTCAGCGTGTTTGTGTTTAGATCAGGTTTTGTGACAGAGCCGTGCCGAGGCTGATTTAACTCTCTGATGTTCCGCTCTGTTTAGTTTTATGACTCCACATCAGCACGTTGTGTTAAAAACAAGACTTTTGTCAAGCAAAAAGTTGTGACTTTATATTTTTTTATTTTTCTCATTTATATGTAAAATAATCAGTTTAACCCTCATGAGCAAGAACAGAATTATTAGACATGAGGAGACTTTTTCCTAATAAACTCAAACACAGTCAGGCCAAAATCTAATTGTATTTCAGAAATAGAGACAAAAAAAAAAAAATTTCAAGCTTTTAATTGATTCAAAAGAATCAGAATTAGAGTCAAATCTATTGTGTTGAATTTACTGTTAGAACTGAAGCCATCAGATGAGAGAAATACAATCCAACCTGCAGCACTGAAACTTTAAACTGATCAAAAGTTGAGTAGAAAATATTAAATATTAAATTCTTTAGTTTATACTTTACAGTACTGATAATGGCTGTACAGGGGCGTAGGGGAGCACCATCACCTCACACACTCAGCACTGGAGTTTGAATTTCTCCTCCTGTGTGTGTGTGTGTGTGTGTGTGTGCGCGCACCCTGTAACGGGTTGACACTCCACCCAGGGTTGTTTTCTGGGCTCGGCTCCAGGCCTCCAGTCACCCTGTACAGTGGTACAGAAATCAACCCGCGATCCATCTGAGAGCAGCGGGACGAGGCGTGACATCCTGTTAGAGAATTTCTTCTATCAGGAAGTGATTTTGATCTCTAGAGCTGAAGGTTGTTTCTCATAATTGTTTAAATGACTGTAAGAGCCCCAGGCGGTCGAGATCAAAATATGGGGAACTTTACCCAGACTTTTCATCATTTTACCACTTATGATACGCTTATTATAGCAGTGTCGCCTAGCACCTCCTGGGCACGATTCCTGCGAGGGGTCTGTGTGTGTGTGTGTGTGTGTGTGGGGTTTGTGGCGAATGTTCTCCCCCTGCTGGTTGGGTTTCCTCCACGTATCCTCCCCCCCTCGACTAAACAAAGAAAATCACGTCAGCTCACACCAGTCTCTCTCTCTCTCACACACACACACACACACACACACACACACACACACACACTAGTGGTGCACCTTCACACACTTCACCCTGGGTTAATGGGGTTCTATCATGAACTTTCTTTACGTGTTTTGGTTCATATTTATTCCTTCATTGCTATTTTATTTTATATTTCTTAAACAATAACGATATTGAATATTTATGTAATTTTCCCAACAAAGACAAAATACAGGTTAGTTACATGTTATTTAGATTCTGTAAATCTAGTCAAATAATTGACTGCACATGTTTATTTATCATGGCAGTTGAATCTAATTCAATGTGAGCCGCATCCGACATCGAAACCTCCTGTGAAAAAGCCTCGTAGGATCGGCTGCTGATCCAAAACAATCTGAACGACTCAGGGATGAGAAAACTTCGAACTGACTCCATCGATTCAGAATCACCAGAATCGGTTAGAACCGAATCCTCTGATCCAGTTAAAAAGGTCTGAATCAGGATTCGACACTTTAGTGCGACTCCTTCCATTTCTGATTAGGAATTAGACTCTGCTGTTTCAGAACAATCTGAATCAGAGAGAAATAATCTGCTGTAAGGAATCGAGACTTTGGTACGAATCGCCCTGATCTGAATCTTATACAGTACACGTATGTATTTGGCCTAAATATGGAATCCAGATTAGACAGTGTGTGTGAACGAGCAGCTGATTCACTTCTGATTTATAAAACTGGTTCACCCAGACTGTCTAATCTGGATTCTATATTTAAGCCAAATTATTCAAATTACAGTCGAAATCATTCAGCTAAAAGAGAATTTTATCATTTGGAGTGAAAAGATAGAAGTTTAATCTATTTTTAAGCTCTGTTGCATGATGTCATTAAAGAATTGAAATGAACAGACTGACAAAACCATCTCTCTCACACACACACACACACACACACGCACGCACGCACACACACACACACACACACGCACGCACGCACGCACACACACACACACACACACACACACACACACACACACACACACACACACACCTCTCGCACCTCTTTCCTTCCCACTGATGTCTCATATGAGGAATATATTTCTCCACTTCTCTACGTAAACGAGACTCAGATTCCTCTCAGTGTTTTTCTTTTGGCTTATTGTTTGAAAACACACCCATGAGCAAAACCTCAAGTGCACACATTTTCAGTAAAGCCTCAGGCCACAGCCCGAGCGACAAGTTTACTCAGAGGAACAGCGCAACCACCAGTATTGTATTTTATTCTCTCTCTCTCTCTCACACACACACACACACACACACACACACACACACACACACACACACACACACACACACACACACACACACACCATTTTACATCAACTTCAGAACAACTTATTAACGAAATCAAATAATTTCACATGATCGTGTTTTTGTATAAAGATCAAAGGCTGAGTGACTCAGTTTGTTTATTTTTTTTTACAGCTGTTCTTGACGCAACAATATTAAATAACTTCATTCATATTTATTTATACTTTAATATGTATTTATTTCTTCATACAGAGAAAAGCTAGCAGTCCTTAACCCTTTATAAAGGAAAAAAGATATTTTCACAGAAAAGTGTGTAAAGAGGCGTGTAATGAGGAGTGTATCACACACAGGTCACGACTAAATCAAATCCATGAACACATTCACGAAGAACTCAACATGATGGCGCTGCTGAATCTCCGCACGCTAAACATCACGCGGAGCTCAGGAACGTTTCAGAACCAGAATCGCTGCAAAGCTAACGCGAGCCGTGCGCTCTACATGTGTAATAAACAGCACAGAGCGCGGGGACCAGACGCTCAGCAGACGGCGCTAGTCACGACTCGCTAGCTAGAGTTAGCTAACTCGTTTAGTTCCTGAATGAAGCACAGCCAGAGACCGCCGCGAAACCTGATAAACACCTGAAAATATTATTTACATCCTGAGCTCTGGTTTCATACAAACAAAAAGAAGTGCAATAAGAGTTAGTATTAATAAGGGGGCTGGGGGCGGGCGGGTGGGTGTCGGCCACGTTGCCCCTGTTGGGCCTCTGAGTGAAGCCCTCAACCGCTCAGATGTATCACTAGATAAAATAAAATGTAAGTTACTCTGAATAAGGGCGTCGGCCACAATCATGTAAATGTACTACACATGTCTTGTTCATTATACATTATAATGGTTTTTCTCTCAGATAATCTATTTTTGAAATTACCCAGGAATCACAAACCTCAGATTTTGCTCCTCGGCCTAGACGTCTAGACTCGTGTCTGCGATGTCCGTCTCAGTGTGATGTATTGTTCACTTCAAACCCTGAGCCAGGAAATGTTTTGCCTTTTTTTTTTTTGTGTGTGTGTGTGTGTGTGTGTGTGTGTGGAAGACGTCACTCAGATCAGGACAGATTCAGTGGAAATCCTGAGCAGATTTCCTGCAGTGAAAACCTTTAGATCGGAAAACGAGGCCGGAGTGTCACATCTCGTTTCCCACTTCTGCACGGAATGAGTGTGTGTGTGTGTGTGTGTGTGTGTGTGTGTGTGTGATACAATAACCTGTCATTGTGGTGTGTGTGTGTGTGTGTGTGTGTGTGTATGTGTGTGTGTGTGTGTCATCTGTTTTACCGTCAGTGGGGCAGCTGGACTGTGACTTCCTGTGTGTGTGACTGAAGAACAGAGACAGGAGATGGGACAGAGACAAACATTCCTCTTTCACACGCACATACACACCCACACACACGCGCGCACACACACACACACATACACACACACACATACGCACACGCAAATGCAGTGTGCAGCGTCGGTGCATTGAGGCCACAAACATTTTTTGGGTCGGTGGTGTCGGTGGGTGGATTTGAGACTGAAACCAGTAGTCCAGTTTATCTTACGGGAAACAAAGCCTTGAGAGGAAACAAGGGGAAAAACCTACACACACACACACACACACGCACGCCATGCAGCATACCTGCACATAACCTGGTGCATTGTGCAACGTAGAAAGATTGACACGGAAGGAAATAGACACACACACACACACACACACACACACACACACACACACACACATATTTGTTTATTTTTACGCCTCTCTTTTCACGTCTCTCTTTTGAGGCGTCTTTTCACGTCTTTAGAATAAATCATTAATTAAATCTCCTCTTCTTTCTCTCCCTCCCCCTCCCTCCCGCTTTCCCCCCCACAGAGCGGGTGAGGGTGGTGGTCATTCAGGGCGACATCACAGATTACGGCGGCGTTGTGGAGGCGTGTCGCGGCGTGGATCTGGTCATTCACTCGGCCAGTCTGGTGGACGTCTGGTACAAAGTCCCGGAGGAAACCATCCACACCGTCAACGTAGGAGGTGAGAAAAGCTCCACCCACAGACGGTACAGACAGACAGAGAGCGGGCGTGCGGTGATGATGTCATGCGTCTGAGGTCCGTCTGTGAGGAGGAGGAGGAGGAAGGGCGAGCTGTGAGGGTTTAGGTGAAAGTTTACTTCAGGATAGGGTGAAGAAGCTCACATTTTGCCTCTTGTCTGTGTCTTTCCATCTCTCTTTGCTGCTCTTTCTGTCCCTCTTTCTTTCCTCCTGTCCCCCCCAGTGATCTCCGAGACGCTCGGCACAGTGAACCCTCTCTGCCTTGTAGCCCCGTGGCTCCGCCCTCCTCTCCATCACGCCCCATTTCATCATGAACTTTTAAACTTTTATTCCAGCTTCAATGCGTCATCCGTGAGGAAAGAAATCCGAGGCTGTGTTTGGAAGCGTGCAGGAGGGAAGTGTGTGTTTCCATTCGGGAAGCAGAACGAGTGATGGAATTGTTGGGGGGGTTGGGGGGGGGGGGGGGCTTCTTGGTGATGGGGGACTTTTGAGGACGAGAACCCGGTTCTCTTCTGTTTAACTAAAAGAATGAAAGACAGGAACGTAATGGAGGTGTGTTTCAGATGTGTGTTGAGTGTTTCAGCTCTGGCGCTGTGCGTGCGTGTGTGTGCGTGTGTGTGTGTGTGTGTGTGTGTGTGTGTGCGTGCGTGTGTGTGTGTGTGTGGTGTGTGTGTTGTGTGTGTGTGGTGTGTGTGTTGTGTGTGTGTGTGCCTGGCCGTGAAACCACTCCCTGTCAGTGCCCGGGCCAAACATTACACACAGGCATGAACTCATGCCAGAGAATTCTTCATCCACATCCAGAACCTCCTCCCCATAAATCATTCTTCTTTCCAGAATAAACAGAACCTTCATCTCCTTATCATCGTCGCTGCTTTATTCGTTTCTTCACGTCGTAGTGTCCGTACAGACCGTACAGCTCCTCAGGTCCTTCATTTCCTCACATGAGCAGATCTCGAGCCCTCACACAGTGCTGGACCTGACACTGACAAGGAACCGGGACTCCAGGTGGAACCTGTTCTTGTCTGAGGTTCAGAGGTGTAAATCATCACAACGCACACATGCAAAGAGTAAATAAACTAAAGCGTGTTAAATGTTTGTGTGAGTAAGGGTTAGCTGATTCATTAACACGTGACTGATGCCCTGGATGAGAGCGTTGTTCGAGCAGCATGACGACGTCTTTCTGAAGGCAGGACTCATCCAAGGTCTCCATAAACACCTGCTAGTATCCGAGTCACGAGTCCATCTGAGACGCCCTGCGATACACACATCACTCTTTTATATCAGTAATAAAATATAATAGTCTCATTCCCAGAGCTGTCCCGGTGTTCCACAGGGTCCAGTGCTGGGCTTCGTCGTCTTCAGGGGTGAGGTCCTCTCACATGTCTCCTGTGACTCTGCCATGGGGGAATCGGACTGGTTTCTCGAGCCTGCTCCGCAGGAAACCCTCGCATATTATATTCCCCACGTCAATCGGGCGAAGGCGCCCCGCCCTCCGGGGGACGCCCTAGCACCATGAGCCAAACTTTGAAACTGACATAGCCTTAGAGGAGACAATAAATTTACCGCGACTGATGATTTGCATGACACTGGTCCCTGTGGACCTCCACATCTTAATATTAGCTTCCTGATTTTGTAATCTTTACAGTAGATTTGGCTGTTGTACAGGGGGATGTGTTCAGTCACCAGTAGAACAAAATATAAAAAAAAATCGATCACTGTGTATATTAGTGCTGTCAATCGATTAAACATTTTAATCTAGTCATTATTAAAGTCAGCGATTAAACACAATTTTGTCATACTCAGATTTACTTTGTTTACTATAATAAACAATGTTAAAACCATGCAGTGACTGGGTGGAAAAATTCGGCCTTCCTTCCAGTAAATCCTTCACCCCAGGACCTTCCTGTGCCACCGCTCCTCCTCCAGCACGTCACTCGGTGGCCAACAGCTGCCACCTCTGTAATGATAAACATCCTCATCTTTCAGAATCTGTTGACAGATGGCGATAGAACAATAATGCAGTTTGGTGGAACAGGGACTTCCAGAGAAATTCAGGAAATGGAGAATGTTCTGATGGGTCGTGTACCAGCAGAAGCCATGTGATAAATCGACAGTGATAAACAACCTCGTGCTCTGGGACGTGGTTTTATATCTCCATGAGGATGAGGATGTCTCTCCAGAATGTTTTGACCTAAATGAGCTAAAAGGATTTGACACCAGTGGAACCAGTGGTCCTTAAAGAGACAGTATAACGTCATTCAGGAGACTCCAGGCTGCACGTCTCTCTCCGGCGTGTGCCAGCGTTATTCCGCTTGATCCGCCTCGACGTAAACCATTTGGATAAAAACATTAAAGAATGTTTTTGTTTTGTTTTTCTTTAAGATCAAACGAGCGGCGTGGAGGGATCCACCCTTCAGTGTGATCTTATCTCCCTTAAGACTTTATTTTTAGACCTGTTTCATTATCTTGGTTTCAGATCTTTTGTTTGTGGTCTTCCTCTGGTGTAGACCCCGAACCCTGTCACCTGCAAGGATCAGTGTGTTAGAGGTGTTTAATGTTTAAGGGACACGTCCGGTAATGAAAACGTTCCCCGGGTCAGACGTGCGTGATCACACAAAGGCAGATCCGCTTAGTCCTGGAACGGTTCATAAGGAAACTGAGTAGACGCATTAAATCAGTTTTCTGTCCAGGAACAACACAGAAGTAAAAACCCCACAAATATGTGACCTTCCTGTCCTCCCCCTCTCTCTCTCTCTCTCCTCCTTCACGCTTATCTTTTTGTTTATTCTTCACAGACATATTAAATGTCTCAAACATGATTCTGAGGAGCGGAGCGGATGTCTATGTAAGGGGGATGGATTAAACACAGATGGATTAAAGTGTTATTAAAGCGTTCTTTAATAAATAAAATATTGTAATTGGTTAGTTGCTGAGGTGTAAGAGAAGTAAAACACTCAGGGTCGTGCTGATGGGAACAGCGACTCTGCTTCATCACATACAGGAACGGGTTCTTTTTTACTGGTGCAATATCATTTGCAACAATAATAATAAGGATAATAATAATAATAATAATAATAATAAGGATAATAATAATAATAAGGATAATAATAATAATAATAATAATAATAAGGATAATAATAATAATAATAATAAGGATAATAATAATAATAAGGATAATAATAATAATGCCATCTGGTTCTGGTTGCCAGATTTGAGAATAAATGTGGTTTAAGGTTGAACCCAGGAAGGCAAAATCCTGAACTTGTAAGAAAGTCAGAAGGTTTTAAACAACAATAAGTCTTTATTCTTCTCGTCTCGCTCAGGAGGTCAAAGCCCATCCGGTGTTTTTGTGCATTTCTCTCATAACTCCCTGCAGCACCGTGTCGCATTATTCGCTCGGCTGAGTCAGACGGACATTTTAAACCCAGATATGAAGCTGACTCAGACATCGGGGACGTGCAAGCGCTTTCTGAAGCATGGGGGAGAATAAAAGCTCAGAGAAGTGCCCTGGGTCGACCCCAGATCTCCACCAGCCTGGGGAATAAAGCTATGTGATGTCACAATAATGTAAAATCTGTGCTGCTGTCACGTTCCGGGGTGTTGTTCGGCATAAACGCAGGAGGATCCAGGTTTTAAAGGAAACGATGTTTTATTAAACACAAAAAGGCAGGGAAACTCAACAAAACAAAGATACTTTAAATGAAACTAAAACACGTATAGACAAAACAAAAGACACTAGGAAACAGGCAGACATGACTAAGGTAAATGAACAGTTGCAAGACAACCCAGGAGAACTAAAACAAACTATTTATAATAAAACTAATAACCAACTCGGTTCAGGTGAGCGCCCCCTGGTCACCTGACCGAGTTGCCCCATGGGAACTGAAGTCAAACAAAGGAACTACAAACGAAATTACAGGGCGCTTTGGCGCCCTCTAGGGGTTATCCCTGACATAACCCCCCCTCAAAGGGCGCAACTCCGGGGCGCCACAGGAGGTCCAGGGCATCCCCCCCCAGGGTCCAATGTCCGCCCCTCTCACCCATAGGCTGGCACCCATGTCCTGTGGGCCAGGTGGCTTCATGCCCCCGTTGAAGCAGGGCGGCGGAGACGGAGGAAGCTCGCCGTCCTCTTTGACGTTGGGCGGTGCAGGCAGTGGGTGCTCGCCGTCCTCGGTGACGCAGGGCGGCAGAGGATGAGGAGGCTCGCTGTCCTCGGCGGCGCATGACAGCGGCGGCGGAGAAAGAGGATGGAGCTCGTGCTCCTCGGCGGCGCATGAAGGCGGCGGCGGAGGAAAAGGAAGCTCGCTGTCCTCAACGGCGTACGAAGGCGGCGGCGGAGGAAGAGGATGGAGCTCGTGCTCCTCGGCGGCGCATGAAGGCGGCGGCGGAGGAAGAGGATGGAGCTCGTGCTCCTCGGCGGCGCATGAAGGCGGCGGCGGAGGAAAAGGAAGCTCGAGGTCCTCAGCGGCGCATGAAGGCGGCGGCGGAGGAAGAGGAAGCTCGAAGTCCTCAGCGGCGCATGAAGGCGGCGGCGGAGGAAGAGGATGGAGCTCGTGATCCTCAACGGCGCACGAAGGCGGCGGCGGAGGAAGAGGATAAAGCTCGTGCTCCTCGGCGGCGCATGAAGGCGGCGGCGGAGGAAAAGGAAGCTCGAAGTCCTCAGCGGCGCATGAAGGCGGCGGCGGAGGAAGAGGAAGGTCGAAGTCCTCAGCGGCGTATGAAGGCGGCGGCGGAGGAAGAGGATGGAGCTCGTGCTCCTCGGCGGCGCATGAAGGCGGCGGCGGAGGAAGAGGATGGAGTTCGTGCTCCTCGGCGGCGCATGAAGGCGGCGGCGGAGGAAAAGGAAGCTCGCTGTCCTCAACGGCGTACGAAGGCGGCGGCGGAGGAAGAGGAAGGTCGAAGTCCTCAGCGGCGTATGAAGGCGGCGGCGGAGGAAGAGGATGGAGCTCGTGCTCCTCGGCGGCGCATGAAGGCGGCGGCGGAGGAAGAGGATGGAGCTCGTGCTCCTCGGCGGCGCATGAAGGCGGCGGCGGAGGAAGAGGATGGAGCTCGTGCTCCTCGGCGGCGCATGAAGGCGGCGGCGGAGGAAGAGGATGGAGCTCGTGCTCCTCGGCGGCGCATGAAGGCGGCGGCGGAGGAAGAGGAAGCTCGCTGTCCTCAACGGCGTACGAAGGCGGCGGCGGAGGGAGAGGATGGAGCTCGTGCTCCTCGGCGGCGCATGAAGGCGGCGGCGGAGGAAAAGGAAGCTCGCTGTCCTCAACGGCGTACGAAGGCGGCGGCGGAGGGAGAGGATGGAGCTCGTGCTCCTCGGCGGCGCATGAAGGCGGCGGCGGAGGAAGAGGAAGCTCGCTGTCCTCAACGGCGTACGAAGGCGGCGGCGGAGGAAGAGGATGGAGCTCGTGCTCCTCGGCGGCGCATGAAGGCGGCGGCGGAGGAAAAGGAAGCTCGCTGTCCTCAACGGCGTACGAAGGCGGCGGCGGAGGAAGAGGATGGAGCTCGTGCTCCTCGGCGGCGCATGAAGGCGGCGGCGGAGGAAGAGGATGGAGCTCGTGCTCCTCGGCGGCGCATGAAGGCGGCGGCGGAGGAAAAGGAAGCTCGAAGTCCTCAGCGGCGCATGAAGGCGGCGGCGGAGGAAGAGGAAGGTCGAAGTCCTCAGCGGCGTATGAAGGCGGCGGCGGAGGAAGAGGATGGAGCTCGTGCTCCTCGGCGGCGCATGAAGGCGGCGGCGGAGGAAGAGGATGGAGCTCGTGCTCCTCGGCGGCGCATGAAGGCGGCGGCGGAGGAAAAGGAAGCTCGCTGTCCTCAACGGCGTACGAAGGCGGCGGCGGAGGAAGAGGAAGCTCGAAGTCCTCAGCGGCGCATGAAGGCGGCGGCGGAGGAAGAGGATGGAGCTCGTGATCCTCAACGGCGCACGAAGGCGGCGGCGGAGGAAGAGGAAGCTCGAAGTCCTCAGCGGCGCATGAAGGCGGCGGCGGAGGAAGAGGATGGAGCTCGTGCTCCTCGGCGGCGCATGAAGGCGGCGGCGGAGGAAAAGGAAGCTCGCTGTCCTCAACGGCGCTGTGCATAAACGGAAGCTCGCCGTTCTCGAGGGCACTGTGCAGCGACGGAAGCTCGCCATCCTCGGCAGCACTGTGCAGCGACGGAAGCTCGCCGTCCTCGAAGGCACTGTGCAGCGACGGAAGCTCGCCGTCCTCGAAGGCACAGTGCAGCGACGGAAGCTCGCCGTCCTCGAAGGCACAGTGCAGCGACGGAAGCTCGCCGTCCTCGAAGGCACTGTGCAGCGACGGTAGCTCGCCGTCCTCGAAGGCACTGTGCAGCGACGGACGCTCGCCCTCCTCTTCGCCGCAGTGCAGCGGCGGCAGCTCGCTGTGCACGACGAAGGCGCGGTGCAGCGGCGGCTGCTCGCTGTCCTCAATGAAGGCGCGGTGCAGCGGCGGCTGCTCGCTGTCCACCACGAAGGCGCGGTGCGGCGGCGGCAGCTCGTTGCGCTCGTCGTCACTGCCGCACTCGCTTTCATCGTCGAGACTATACAGCATATAGTAGCGCTCACCGCTGTCATCGTAGACCGCCATGCAGTTGAGCTCACCGTCTTCGTCGCTGCTGAAACCCGGGAAAGGAGCTGGCAGGTCTGGACCTTCCTCGAGGCGTATCTGCATCAGCATTTCCTGGAGGTCAGCTACCTGCTCCTGCAGGTTACGGATGCGCCATTCATTCCCTTCGGCGCTCCGCCCGACGCTGCTCCAGTTTAGCTGGGAGGCTGCTCCCGGCTGTGCATACCGCCCGCACACCGTTCCTTGTAGCCGCACGCTGTGGGGTGCCCCTTCCCCCTGCTCACCTCCGAAACTAGACCTCCTGGTCTCTGCCTTCCGGCCGGTGAGGGGACTCATGTCACCCCGAGCTGCGCCACCTCTGAACGGCGTGCGCCGTATCGCCAGCCGGCAGCCGTCCCAGTCACGCTGCCGTCTTAGCTCCTCTTGCTCCTTCCTGTCCGGTTTCCCTCTCCGTCTTCCACTACGCCGTTTGGTTCCCCTCCTGCTCTCCGCGTCGGTTTCCCAAACTCCAAACATCGTTGCCCCCCCCAAAAATAATCTCCCCGGGGAAGGGCTCCTCTGCTATGCCTCTTTTTAGGTCTTGCAATCTGTCACGTTCCGGGGTGTGTTGTTTTGCGGCATAAATGCAGGAGGATCCAGGTTTTAAAGGAAACGATGCTTTATTTAAACAAAAAACAGGCAGGGAAACTCAACAAACAAATAGACTTTAAATGAAACCGAAACTAAGACACAATAGAAGAAAACAAAAGACACTAGGAAACAGGCATACATGACTAATGTAAATGAACAGTTGCAAGACAACCCAGGAGAACTAAAACAAACTATTTATAATAAAACTAATAACCAACTCGGTTCAGGTGAGCGCCCCCTGGTCACCTGACCGAGTTGCCCCATGGGAACTGAAGTCAAACAAAGGAACTACAAACGAAATTACAGGGCGCTTTGGCGCCCTCTAGGGGTTATCCCTGACAGCTGCAGGAGAAGTGATGAAGATTTTACATCCTGGAGTTACTGACTTTCCAGCAAACCATTTGGAGCAACTACTATATTAAAAGAATTGTACAGTCCACTATGAACAGTAATATGTTAAAAGATCAGCGTAGATAAACTGATGTCATGTTTCTCATCTGGTGTTTGTTGCATTAAGTCCACTCCGCTATATTTATTACTCGTGTCTTTTAATGAATCAATATCACACGCATACTCATAAAAAATGATGTTTGTGGGAGTGTTGTATAAAAGCGATGTCACACTGGAGGTTGTGCTGTTGTACTGATTATCAGCACAGCTGTGATATCTTCAGCACTCGGGCTACGTCCTCGTGGCTATGACCGCATCACAGCCGCGCCGATATTCAGTACAACAGCACAACCTCCAGTGTGACATCGCTTTTATACAACACTCCCACAAACATATTGTTTCAATTATTAACAGATAACCGGTTATTTTGCTCCACCCACACATATCCCTCTGCGCCTGGTGGACTTGGCGAGCGACAGTTAGTGTAATGAACAGGAGGTGAGAGTCGTGTTAAACTCTCAGTGGTACTCTGTAGGCAGAAGGTGAGGAGAATAAACCATGGAGGTGGTGTTCAGTCCTGAGAAACTCACCAGATTTACACTTATTACACTTTAGAATATCGGCTCCGGTAACTGCAGGGTTCTGGGGTCGATTCCCAAATAGTGTTAAATGGAAATCTAGTGCACTATGTAGGGTGTACACTCCCTTGTTCCACACACACCGAGTAGTGCCCTTGATCAGGGGTTAGAGAGGCGTTTGTGGTTCAGCCTCATGTTAGACTCTAGTTAGCTTTGTAGCTAAGCGTTAGCCGTGAACAGAACGACGCGGACGGTTCAGAGGCGATTCAGAAGGACTTAGAAGTGATTAGTGCAGAGACGTGAGGCGTGTTGTTTAAGACGACATGACGTTATCAGATGTGTGTTGTTGCTGAAAGTGCTTCTGTGACTGGGTGTGAATGTGGGCGTGGTCAGGCAGCTGCTCTCTCCTCAGTACTGCGGACCGTACAGACCGACTCTCACCCACGCTGAGACACACAGTTAGTGTCATTAACCACTGGACAACACCTGGGACACGCCCAGTCACACATCACATCTCACAGTGCTGTTACTGTCTGTTATCAGCACTCAGGGAATAACGCCTCTCGTCCAATCAGATCACTCAGAACTAAATCTTCTGTAATAAGAGATAAATTTCCTCACACTAGAGATATTTAAAATAGTTTTGCTTTCTATTAATGTAAAGATTTGACACATTTTAAGAGTAAAAGATCTGACCATTCAGTGGGAAATTTGATGATTGTGGGTTTGATGAGCTTGTATTTGTTATGATCACCGATTGTTGTGTGAAAGCTGTAGTTTGTAGCAGTGTGAGTTAACGTGGCTTTTCTGGTCTTCTGCAGGAACGAAAAACGTGATAAGGGCGTGTCAGGAGCTCGGGATTCAGCACCTGGTCTACACCAGCAGTATGGAGGTGGTCGGACCCAACGTCAAGGGAGACGCCTTCATCAGGTGAGGCTGCGCTGCTGACTGACACACACCGCTCACGGCGCAGGGGAATAAAACACGGCAGGCTCCTGATACTCCTAGTGATCACACACAGAGGTGGTCTAACACCACGTCCCCGAGTGATCTGTTCCACTGACACTGGAGACTCCTTACATTAATACTCAATAAGTTTCTTAAAAACACAAGACGTAATCATGTCAAGCGGTAAATATATCAGTTCTGTGAATGAGCTTGATTCCCTGCAGACATGATAGCATAATGCTAAGTGACTAGCGCGCACCTTTCTTAAAAATCCAGGAATAGTTAAAAATCGGCTCAATATTGTAAGCATGTTCCTGAAAACTCTTTACCCTTTTGATTAAACAACATTCGTTTATCTTGTTACAGCTAGTTGTAACGAATACCATGAAATTAGTGAAACTAATTAAAACAATCCAGCATTTCTTTTCACGCCTAAGAGCGAACGCTAACATAAGACAGATGTTGGCAGCTGGACAGCCTGTCTTGGCTGGCAGACTGTGGTTTGTGGTGAATTCACTCACAGTCTGGATCTCCAAGGGCATTTATGATGTGTTGCTATAGAAACAATAACGCATTAGAGTGTTGATCTAAACCTGCGCTACCGTCAGGGCTGCTGTTACAGGGAATTAATGGACGCCCGCTTCCGGACCAATCGGAGAGCAGGACTCGGGAGCTCGGAGGTGTTTAACGAACTGCAGTGTTAATCAGCTCAGGACCAAGAAGTGAAGAACGATGTGTTTCTGACTCCATCGAAGACGAAAGCGGAGCTGAAAACGGAAACAATGGAAAATGAAAAGGCTTTTAAATCATAACTCATAAACAATCCCACAGAGAGAAGCGGAAAAGCAGCTGTGCGGAGAAGCGGAGTCAGTCTTCTCACCAGGGGAAAATAAAACCCTGGACAAATATTTAACCTCCCTGCCCTCCATCTCTCTGTCTCTCTCTCTCCCTTTTCCACATTGAATTCTCCGCAGACGTGTTAAACGTCCTGGACACGTGGCTGAGGAGGAGCAGTACGGCGTATGAAAGCGTTCAGGGAAACACAGGCTGAGACTTCAAACATCTTTCTCAATAAAGAGATAATTATATAACACGCCAAGCTGGAAAAAGTGTGTGTGTGTGCTTTCAATCCCAAATCCACACAGCTGAAGCACAAACACACACTGCTGCATTTTTTGGCTGCGTGTCTTTTTTATGATCTAGCTGCTAGAGGACAGCGTGCCGGGGACGCGGTGTCTCAGACCCAACCCTAAACTCAGTGAATGATTTGAATTATTTTGCTTCGTGTGTGTGTGTGTGTGTGTGTGTGTGTGTGTGTGTGTGTGTGTGTGTGTGTGTGTGTGTGTGTGATGTCTGAACTTAGGAAACAGCTGTAAAGTTAAAGGCACATGGTGTAGATGTGAATCAGGGCGATGAAATGAATCTCCAGATGAGGCGAGATGAAGAGAATGTGCTCGTGAGCTCCAGAAACCCCACCAAGGACGCGGAGCTACGACTGGAATGCTTCTGGAACGTTCCACAAAAACACATCTGACTTTATCTCCTACACGTGCCCTGATATCCTTGGATTTTTTTCACCCTCCACCCATTAACACACACACACACACTTGCACACACTTAAGTAAACATTCATTAAAGATAGACAAAAATTTGTGCTCCCCTGACCCATCACACCCAGGCACCCCTGCTGAACGGCTCGCGCGTGCTGTTATGACGCTCCTCACGTCTTTTCTGGGAAGGCTGATGCAGCCGTGGCCAAAAGCTTTAAGAAAGACTACAGATATGAATTTTCTGCTGATGCCACTTCTCTCCGTCAGGGACCATCAGGGACAGACTGAATTCTACAAGTGGTCCAGGGACTGGAGTGCTGAAGACTGGGGTACAGACATGGGTTTTGATCAATCCCCTTTCCCATTGTCTGGAGAGGAAAAGCTGAGCGCCACCATCAGTCCCGTGTCACGCCAACAGTAAAGCATCCCGAGAGCAGACATGTGCGACGTCCCTGTGCAGCCGAGGGAGTTTGCTGAACAGTTTGGTGATGAACAATACCTTCTCCAGCATGATGGAGCTCCTCACCATAACCTAATCGCAGTGAACTTGTGGTCGATCCTCAAGAGGCGGATGAACGAACACAAACACACGCATTCTGACAAACTCCAGGCATTGATTATGTAAGAATGGGCTGCGCCATCAGTCAGGGTGTGGCAGCATGTCAGGGTGAAATGCAGAGGCCTTGAAGAAGATCAACACTGTGAATACTGACTCTTTGTATAAACTTTGTAAATGTCAATAAAAACCTTTGACAAATGCTTATATGTGTGTGATGGTTAGGGGTGTATATACTTTTGGCTGTGGATTCTGATTGGTCAGAAGGTGTAGATTAATCTTATGGTAATGCGCTATGTTATGGTTTCTATAGTAACAGTACCATATCGTCCGGGATGTCTCACTCTCACAATAGCACCGTTTGTGAACGTCGGTCCTAGCAGAGAGACACGCCCGAATCAGATAACCTGGTGATTTTGCTCAGACTCTCTCTGTTCCCACTCTGTGTGTGAAAATAGGTCCGGCACGTTCCCACAGCGCTCGAGCCATCCTCACCTCTATTCACACTCCAGCTTCCTGTGTGTGTGTGTTTGTTTCACGATGTGTGTGAGAGCATAATTGTCTCTTTAATGCAGGGGAAACGAGGACACGCCGTACAACGTGCATCACGACATGCCGTATCCCAGGAGTAAAGCCGAGGCAGAGAAACTGGTGCTGGAGGCCAACGGAACCAAGGTACTGCACACACACACACACACACACACACACACACACACACACACACACACACACACACACACACAACTGGAAAGATACAAACCAAGAATAATTTTTCATTTTGTTTTTAATTCACACACCATTTTTCATAGCACGTTTTATCTTCTGATCCGTGCCGTATATTTTTGTAATACACATGCTGTAAACATTTAGATTTTTATCAGTTTTATGCCCTTTTATGTTTTAGTTTCTGTAACTTTTATAAATTCAAATCTTTCAATGATCTTAACTGTCAATCGGGTGAAACTTGGACAGTTTAGATTTCACATGAAAAGACGTAAACCTGAAGAAGTGTTTTATTCTAAAATGCTAAATTGTTAAAATGTTGCGACATGAATTTGACATGGTTACGGACACTACAGATATTTTTGCTATGTAAGCTTTTACCAAAAGATTTTCTTTAGTCTTGATAGTCCTACAGAAATATGAATAATGAACATTTTAATTGATTGTTGCTTGAAGCGAGACAGTATAACGCTGAGAAATGGCCGTTTTTTTTGAGACACACATTAAATCATCTCTCCAGAAGTTCTTACGGAAGTGAGATTCCATGTTGCATAAACATCAGACGCAGCTTCTTTTCACACACATTTCTGTGTTTCAGCCTAAAGTGTTTAATGAAAGAGAGGTCACTAATGACAGGTTTGTGTGTTTGCTCGGGAATCTTTTGGATCTTCTGTACAAACACTGGGTTCCTGCGCTGCTCCTCCTGACATCGTCTCCATCCGGGACGTTCTTCATCCTGAGAATAAGATAATGCTGGTTTAGGTAGAAAGATACATAATTCGTTGCTCCCCAGAAGGACATTTTTCTCTCATTTTGTGTGTGTGTGTGTGTGTGTGTGTGTGTGTGTGTGTGTGTGTGTGTGTGGAGGCCAGAGAATCTCCTCGGTCTTCCTCATGTCCCTGATGCCAACTGCCACATTCCAGTTCCCCGTCACCATGTGAGCTAATCAGATCCACACGCTCTCCTCAGCCGGTCCTAACAGGATTATGTGATTAGTCGTCTGCACCCTACAGGCATCCAGTTGTACTTTATGCAGTACGCCTGACAGATTGATTTATCATCACTCACAGCTTTATGAACAAAACAGTCCACACTCAAGCTGTTTCTCCAGGCGTGTTCATCATTCATCTAAATATTACTGTTATTTATCTCACACACGCTCATTCAAAACTCATACAAAAAAAACTCATACAAACACTGTACTGTACACCACAGCGAGGTTCTGGGCTCTGATTGGACAGAAGGTGTTGATTTATTCTCTCTAACAGCTAATGTGCTCTCTGGTGTTTATAGCGACGGCTCCTGATATTGTGAAATAAACACACTTGCAGAATGTGTGTAGTCAGAGATTGTGTAAGTGTTTGTGGAACATTATAGGAAGGAGTCTCCAGTGTCAGCGCTTTTCTACCGGTCACAACCGTAACGTTGTATGAAATAAAGTATAAAGAGAGACTGGTGAGTAATTGAGATTGAGATAAACTGTATGACCTTTTAGGGGCCAAGCACCGTGACAGCAGCCCCATTACATCAGAGTGTGCGAGGGCCCTATTGTTTATCTAAGGATTATAATTATTTCATGATTGAAGAAAAAAAATAATATGGGGCTTTTTGGAGGTCTTAACATGATCAGTACACAGGGCCTTCACAGGCGATTTAGCTGGATCACTCATACACATACATATACAGTCTTATGCAAAAGTTTAGGCACCCCTTGATAAATAACAGATTTTGGTGATGATTTTTTTTATTGAAAAGATGTTAACACAGTCCCGCTTGGAAATGGAAAAAGTGCATAGTTACTTCTTATGCCGTAAATTGAACACAAATAATAAATAAAAACATTATTATGGCTCTGTGCAAAAGTTTGGGCACTCTAAGAGTTTCAGAGTCTCAGATTCTTTTTACAAGGTTTCAGACCTTAATCAGCTCGTTAAATCAGATGCATGGCAACGGCTGTCATTAGTATTTCAAAGTATTTCAAAGCTTTACAAATACTTTGACTCTTCATCTACAGAAGCCTGATGCATTTTGGAAACAAGTGCTGTGGACTGATGAAGTTACAATAGAACTCTTTGGCCACAATCAGCAAAGGCATGTTTGGAGAAAAAAAAAAGCAGCATTTCATGAAAAGATCACCTTACCAGCTATTAATCATGGGGGCGGATCTATCATGCTTTGGGGTTGTGTTGCAGCCAGTGGCACAGAAAACATTGCATGAGTGGAGGGAAGAATGGATTCCACTAAATACCAGCAAATTCTGAAAGCAAACATCACACCATCTGTAAAAAAGCTGAAGCTGAAAAGAGGATGGACTTCTACAACAGGACAATGATCAGAAACACACCTCGAAATCCACTATGGAAAACCTCAAGAGACGCAAGCTGAAGGTTTTGGAACGGCCATCACAGTCCACTGATTTAAACATCATTGAACATTTGTGGGTAGATATTTAAAAAGCTGTGCATGCAAGACCACCAAAGAATATTACAGAACTGCCTTTTGCAAGGAAGAATGGGAGAAAATCCCAAGTACAGTTGAACCTTGGATTACAAGCATATTTCGTTCCGGAAGCGGGCTCGTATTTCAAAACACTCATAAACCAAGTTGTATTTTCCCATAAGAAATAATGGAAACTCAAATTTATTTTTTTTACTCAAATTACATTTGTGTGCATGTGTGTGCCTTGTGAGAGAGGCATGTGTGTGTGTGTATGTGTTTGTGTGTGTATGTGTTAACATTTGTGATGTGTATGTGTGTACAATAGGCCGCAGATGCTGGCAAATAAGCCTCACACTATGATGTTCCTGAACGTGATTTCACTGAATATAATGTCACTGAATATAATGCCGCACAGAAAGTTATTAATAATTTTTCAGCATCCATTTAAGACATTACCACGGCCCTCCACAATCATCGGCCCAGTTTGGGGGCGATCGTACAAATTCCCTGGGAGGAGTATATCAAAATCCATCGGGTGGATCTTTAACCTCTCTAATGAGACTTGCTTTTGCTGTACACACATGCATACAAACACAAAATAAAATGTGTTTTACGGCAAGGTCTTAAAATTATATTTTATATTTTAAAATGATAAAATTAATGGTTGGACAATGAAACTGAAACACTGGCCAATTTAGTGTTGGAGGTTTCATGGCTAAATCTGACCAGCCTGGTGGCCAATCTTCATTAATTGCACATTCCACCAGTAAGAGCAGAGTGTGAAGGTTTAATTAGCAGAGTAAGAGCCCACAGTTCAAAAGAGGACAAATTGTTGGTGCGTCTCACTGGCACATCTGTGACCGAGACAGCAAGACTTTGTGATGTATCAAGAGCCGCAGTATCCAGGGTAACGTCAGCACACCACCAAGAAGGACGAACCGCATCCAACAGGAGTAACAAAGGGATGTCCGGGTGCAAACCCGCATTGTATCCAAAAAACTAAAACCACAGCTGCCCAACTCACTGCAGAATTAAATGTGCACCTCAACTCTCCTGTTTCCACCAAAACTGTTCGTTGGAGCTCCACAGGGTCGATGTACACGGCCGGGCTGCTATAGACAAACCTTTGGTGCCAATGCCAAACGTTGGTTTCAATGGTGCCAGCAGTAAAAATCTTGTGCTGTGGACAATGTGAAACATGTATTGTTCTCTGATGAGTCCACCTTCACTGTCTTTCCCCACATCCAGGAAAGTTACGGTGTGGAGAAGCTCCAAAGAAGCGTAACACTCAGACTGTTGCATGTCCAGAGTGAAACATGGGGGCGGATCAGTGATGGTTCGGGCTGCGATATCATGACATTCCCAAGGCCCAATACTTGTGCTAGATGGGCGCGTCACTACCAAGGACTACCAAACCATTCTGGAGGACCATGTGCACCCGATAGTTCAAACATTGTATCCTGAAGGAACATCTCCCGTGGCCTGCACAGTCAGGGCGTCACACAGTGACCTGGCCACTGTTCTGCAAGAAGAAGAATGGCTCAAAATCCCTCTGGCCACTGTGCAGGGTGTCATTCACAAGAAAAATTGATGCTGTATTGGCCGCAACAGGAGGTCCTACATCATACTAATGAATTATTGTGGTCTAAAACCACAGTGTTGTCCAACCCCTGTAGATTTTATATATTATGTTATAATGGTAATCATAACAAGCTCAATATGAGTGACATCATATTAAGTGACAAGACATTAAGTGACACCATGGTGTGATGCCTTATTTCCAGCATCCAGGTTGTGTGGTGTGCCTGGACAGCAGTGGCGCCGGTGCTTGGGCCCGCTCAACAATGCTTGCAATTATATGTTTTTGTTGTAAATATAAGTTGCTGACGTTTGAAAGGAGTAAAACACTGTTATGGGAAAATAATCAATAGCATTTACACGAGTACCCCCCCCCCCCCCACACACACACACTCACACACTCACACACACATATACTGTTAATTCCTGTCTGGTGTTGATTCGCTCCTTGTGGTTTTCTCTGTGTGCAGGTTGTGGGTGGTGCGTCTCTCCACACATGTGCTCTGCGTCCCACAGGGATTTATGGTGAAAACCACCAGCTGATGAAGGAGTTCTACATGATGGGTGTTCGCACCGGCGGCTGGCTCCTTAAAGGAGTTCCACAGAACACTGAGCACGGGCGCGTTTATGCAGGTAAAAGGTTTAAAGAAATGCTATGCTAACACCAGGTCAACCAAGATGAGGCTAATGTTGCTAAGAGTCTCATGGCTAGCCTAACGCGCGCGCACACACACACACACACACACACACACAATAAATTCAGGTTTCAGATCAGGTCGTGTCACTCTTTAGAGTCAGACGCTGCAGAGGAAGTGATTCTTTCTCTATTTGTGTGTGTGTGTGTGTGTGTGTGTCATCTATAGAAAACCTGATAAGGGAATCAGAAACCACATCATAAAGCACTTGAAGCGAGTGTTTGATGGTTACGTACCCTGCATTTGTGATGCAAACTTGATGGTTATTAACTTTCCTGAATTCTCAATGCAGTCTGCAGAACTACACCGTACTTCATGTCATGAGAACACAAAGGTCTTGATCTTCATCACATGCACGTTGATTTCCAGCACACGATTTTGCTTTCATCTGGAGTTTCATAAACAGCTGGCATTTAAAGTAAAACGCAGACGTTCTGAAAGATGAAGAAAACTTCGAGAAAAACGAGAAAGGAAACGCAAAACCCTGACATGAAGCAGCAGTTTAGCTGACGTAGCGCTGTGGTTTTACTCTGCAGACCTGCACACGCTAACATGATCTGCATGGAAGAGTCATCAGAAGGAAGGAAACCTTACCTGTGACATCATCACAAAAGTCGACCAAACAGCGGGTAGTTAAGGGCTACAATTCCCAACGGATTGGAGAAACAGTGGGACATTTGTTTTGTGAAGAAAACACAAAGATGACCTTTAAGTGTCAAGAGATTTAGAGAATTGGTTAGAAAGTCGACCTCCAGCGGCATCAAACATGGCCGCCAGAGATTAAATTGCCCCCAAACATTGCTGTGTTTCTTTTTTTAGACGTCATTCCAGCTTGCATACACTCGTATGTAATAATCTGCTTCATCAAAGCTTTTTCATGTGTTGTATAGAAAAACAAAAGGCTTCCAGTGAACATAGGAACATTTAGCATAGGAATGAGGAAGTGCAATGGGGGGGTGAGGGCTTTTGGAGATATGGCAGGGAACAAAGAGAGATGTCAGAGATAGAGGCATGGGAAGGTTCAGCAATGTCAGAAAACCCAGGTTGTGTGACAGGAAATTCCGCCCTGGTGGAAATCTGGTGATGCCTAAGTGACGCAGTGTTTAATCTGACTCTGTTCCACCATAAAATACTTCATGAACAGAAGTTCCACCATGATGTATCTAATGACATGTAGCATGAAGCCGATGGAACGACTTTCAGTTTAACGTGCAGGATGTCCCACGAATATCTCAGACAGCACATGACTTTGATCCGGTGGAGATCTGATGGATTGCAGTCATCTGTTATGGGTGAAAAAATCCTAAAACGAGAAGAGTGGCTGACTGTAAGCAGTCTTAATAGGGCCACATTTATGGGTTTAATTTGTTAAATTCCAGTCTAGTTTTTCCACTAGAACCCATGCATTAATATTTACAGATTTCTGTGTGTGTGTGTTACTCATTCATCTTCTCAAATATGAACAGCACGTGTACTTATTCGAGCGGTACACAAGGCTGGGGAGCAGGTGTGTGTGTGTGTGTGTGTGGCGTGGACCTTATTAAACCTTAGATTCTGGTTCTGGCCCCAAGTTCGGCCCTCAGATTATTACGCAGTGAGTCAGACAATGAAAATGGAAAGGCACGGCGTAATAAAACACTGTTGCTTAAAACTTCTAGCAGCATCAGAGCCAAGATGACTCACATCTGGCCTGATGTTAGACACCAGGGCCCGTATTCACAAAGCTTCTTAGAATTCTCTCAGAGAGCTCCTATCTTAGCTTAAAAAGTCCTAGCTGGGAGTCCTAGACTAAAAGTGATTTAGGAAACTTTTTAGAGTAACTCTGAGTAAGGAACGTAGAAAAACTTTTATCTTAGTGAGGGGGCGTGGTCGACCCTGTTGCTAGGGATGATGCAGCAATTCAAGGACTGTGATTGGTTAATAAAAAAATAACCTCTGACCTCTGCAAAGGTTTTGAAATGAGCTCTTTGTGAAGACAGAACACATGATAATAGAACAGACAGTGAATCATAATGTTTGTATATGAAGAAATTGTATAATCATGACTACAGGCGACTTTATGCAAAGTTTCTAGACTTAATGTCTTAAAGATAATTAAACAGCTAAATGTTGAAAATGTGTCGACTTTTGAAGTAACCAATTTCCACACAGTAGTTAGTATATTAAAGTTCTCACATTTATTTACTAAACTGATTTTATTACTTGTGATCCATTTCAGATTGATGGGAGCAAAATGTCTCAGCTTTTACCAGTTTACATGATCACAGGACAGTTTATTTAAGCTGCACTTTTGGATGGTCTGTAGTCAACAATCCAAGAGAGACGGAAGGAAGTAAAACAACAAGAAAACCAGACTGGACAGAAGAGCAGCGTTTACTTTTAGCTTTACGTTCAGTGTTTGGAGAATATTTCTTCCTTCCGTCATTTTGTCCTCTGATACAGAAACTCTTAAGCCTCTTAAACGTCCTCGTCTCTACTCTTAACTATTTTTACCTTAGGAGCTGTTTTTAGGGCTAAGATGTTTTGTGAATCATTTTTATCTTTACTAAGATTTAATCCTAAATTTAAGGAGAAATTCTAAGAAAATGCCATAATTCTAAGATTTTTCTTAGAATTTCGTCACTAGGAGCGACTTTTAGTCTTAAGAAGCTTTGTGAATACGGGCGCTGATGTTCTGAGTCCCAGCTCTGCTTCCATACTGTACACCTTTACACATCGGTCTACACGGAAGCGGTGTCAAGGTCTTCTTTCTGTCCTGTTGTACCCCCTGATAGAGCACGCTGTAAGATGATCTGTAGTTCATCTGAGGATAGAAGTCCGGTCTAGACAGCGAGGTTTGAGATGATTTCAGCACAAAAGCCCTAAACCTTGGAGAAAGAATAAATTCAACCAAGTGTGAAATCACCCCAAAACACGGCTTAGACTCCAAAGAACCTCCAATGAATACATATTTGTGTCGATCTGCGGCTCGCTCATTAGTAATGCGTCGAAATCTGTCTGTGTGTTTAATGACTTTCAAAAAGCTCCTTTTCATTTACGTTTATTCCCGAGTACACATGCGGTCAATAACCAAGTTGATGAAGAGCCTTCGGAGGATTTCAACAGCACGTTAGTCAGAAGCTCCGGGTCGATCAGATCAGGACTCTCTTACTGTTCTACTCTTCACTCTTTCTAGCTGGTCCGCTCACACGCGACCAACAATCCGACCTCGTCTAAAAACATTATTTCTCAGGAGCTGTCACATCTGTGCATGCTTAAAGACCTGCGAGGAAGCTAACTTACTTAAAGTAGTCATAAGAGCAGCAGCACATTCTGGAGCGTCTGCTTTATTAGAAAACTCTGTACTTCTGTACTTTGCCTGTGCTGAACATAAAGCATTAATACATTTGATCTCACTGATGCTGCGTGTTTTGAATCTCAGCAGTAACTCAGTGTTAATCTTTCTGTTTCGACAGGAAACGTAGCCTGGATGCACGTGTTGGCGGCGCGCGCTTTACGCGAGCATCCCGAGCGGCTCAGCGGCGAAGTGTACTTCTGCTATGACGAGTCTCCGTACAAGAGCTACGAGGAGTTCAACATGCAGTTCCTGTCTGCGTTTAACTTCCGCTCCCTGCGCCTGCCGCTCTGCGTGCTCTGGATGATGGCGTGCTTTAACGAGCTGCTGCGCTGGCTGCTGAAGCCCGTGTACAACTTCACGCCCATGCTGAACCGCTACACGCTGGCCATCGCCGCCACCTCCTTCACCGTGTGCTCGGACAAGGCCCTGCGGCACTTCGGGTACCGCCCTCTGTACGACTGGCAGCAGTGTCGAGCTCGCACGCAGAGGTGGGTGGATACGTTCCCGCTGGACTCCGGTGGTAAGGAGGCGTGAAGACGGGACGCTCGAGGAGACATGAAGATGGGCGGGGACCTTTCCAATTATAGACCAGATCCCTAAGAATTTGTGATTGCTGGGTGGACACGCCCACGTTTAATTAATATGAATATAAACAGTGTTAAAGATTTGCAGTGAGGGGGCGGGGTCATGAGTTGTTAAAAGAATAACCAGATGAATTATTCATGAATTATTCATTACTATTTAAAAAACTAACTGCACAATTTGAGACCAGCTGGACGTGTTAACCCTGACGCACTGCTTAGGGTCTGATATCGTCTAATTATTAATGAACTTTTTTATGTAATCATAAAGTCCACAGTCTGTACTTTACATTACGTTTCATAACCAAGAACACTGAGGCGAAAGGAAGTAATAAAAGGGAGCAAAGCACATAGCGTTAAAGTGAACCGAGTTGGTTTTGATAGTTTTCGTTAATCTGTAACAGTGGAAGTAGAAGACGTGGGTCTTGTTCTGTAAGGCTGTGCTGCGTTAGGTTTCGTTCTGTAGATAATAATTAGTGGGTGGACATGTTCTCCTAGTTAAGCTAATGATATAAACCCTTACCAGGGCAACCAGAAAGATCTTTTTAATATATAAGATATATATATATTATTACTGTTACTGTTATATATTTACTGTTATAAATGTGATGGTTGCTCCCAGACGGCCTCACGTGCAGTTTAGGAGTTTTTGATGAACTCAAGACAATTTAAGCTTCACTCTGAGCATCGTCTCACTTCTGCTAACATTTCCTTCCCTGTACTCACACCGTAAACACACGAAGGACAAAAACCTCATCCTACCTCCGTCTCGCTGTCTGTATTACACTTCCAGTTATAGCACAACAAATAGACTTTTTGAGTTGACATGGCAAAACCGTGCCTAAAAAAGATTATGACTTAAAACAATTGAAATAAATATTTATTACTCTTAGTTATCTGTAATTAAAGTAAAGTAATTTACAGGAATATTTATTTGCCTGATGTAATACTATAAATGTCATTAAAGTGCAATAAACAACATGTATAGTGTCTTTACTTTTGCAGATGACCCTGAAATGTGTGTGTGTGTGTGTGTGTGTGTGTGTGTGAAATGAAAATTGACATTTTATTTATGACATATTCAATCATGCATAGTATATGATTATCCAGTGATTGTTTTACAGGTTTAGAAATATAGAAGTGTAAATGCATGTGTATGGCTCACTGTAAAAAATCCAACTAGCAAAATGTTGGCATGATGAGTATTTATTAGTCACCTGGACAATAAGACATGAAAAAGCTGACTGAACTAGTGAAAAGAAGCTCATTAAAAACTCGCTTCATCAAATAAGGTTTAATTACTGAACAGACGTTCTAATGCAAGTTAACACGAAGTTGGTTCGGAAGTCGGCGCATGCGCGCTGATGCGTTTCTGAAGTTGGCGCATGCGCGCTGATGCGTTTCTGAAGTTGGCGCATGCGCGCTGTTACGGTTCTGAAGTTGGCGCATGCGTGTTGGGTGCAGCGGGTATTTTGAACATCTGGATTAGTATCCCGTTTCTCCACCTCACAACGGACAACTTCCTTTAAACTTTGGTAAGTGCATATATTTATATCGAAGTCAATCAATATATTTTGTATTATTTTGAGTTTACTACATTTATTTGTTATTTATTACAGGTGTTGCATATTATGAAGTATATTTAATTATTTTAGAAATATAAAATTTAGAATTGAATATTATTTAATTATTATTCACAGCACATGATTATTTTCTCTATATCCCTGCATGTGTGATGTTTGATTTATTGGTTATGTTGCTTATGTTAAGAGGAACTAACAGGTTACCTGCCTGGGGTTTCCCATGGGACAGGTGAGAGTGTGACACGGTGTGAGAGAAGCACATGAGGAGAGCAGTTTGTCTTGCCGTTTGGCTTAATAAAATAACTTGTTGCAAACTTAACTGTAGCCGTTTATTACCCGCAGCCAAACAGACTGGAGAATAATAAGACAAGTCTAGAAAGTCTGGTTACATTCATAATAACTCTTCTACACTTGGTATTTAAAATATGCAGTATTTGCACCACAGTATTTGTAATCTTTGCATTTAACGTCTCAGAACACATTCTCTCAGTATCCTCCTGGATGAACTCATTTCCAGACTTCATCACAAGACCTCAAACTTTGCCATTTCATGTAAGTAAACATTTACAATGCAGTATTTTTAATGATTTTAAGAACAAAAAATAATTCTTGTTATACCTTACTAGTTTACTTTTTTATGTAAGACCATTCATACCACATTTCATTAAATATAACGAAAAAAAGTAAAAAGACTATTGAATATTTTGGTCAATATAATTGGTCAGATTAGCTCTGCACTAACGTTCAAAAGTTTTAGATCTGTATTATTTGTAGTTTTATGTTATCAATATAAAATACTACATTTATTTGATATAGTAAAACTGGAATAAGGTGAAATAATGTTAGACTTCAAAATTTCTGTTGTCTACTGGAATGTACTGAACTTAAAACTGTAATTTATTGCTGTGACATTAAGCTGAATCTTTAGTGTCACAGAAATCCCTCTAATATGAGGATCTGATCATGGGAAAATTTCTTGATATTTTTGTATAGAGAGTTATAGTTTTTTTTTTTGCCAATTTGTCATTTAGTCCGGGGGGGGGGGGGGGTAGTGTAGTGTTTCCACAAAACTCAATAAATGTTTCTTGATCATTATGAATAAACTAAAGAAATAGTGATTTCTGCGGATCATGTGACACTGAAGACTGGAGTAATGATGCAGAAAATACAGCTTTACATCACAGCAATAAATAAAACAATTTAAATACATTCCAATGGAACAAAGCTGCTATATTTCACATTATTCCTGTTTTACTGTATTTCTGATCAAATAAATGTAACCTTCATGAAAACTTGTGCGAGTTCAGTGAGATCTGCTCTGAAGCACAGTTCTTCTCTTGGAAAACATATAAGAAAAAGAGAGATCGTATTTTACCCCTTACAGAAATGTAGATTCAAGCTTTAGCAGCCATCAAAGATTTCAGATTAATGCATAAGGAATCAGAGAAAATCTTGAAAGAAACAGAACCTGAGCTGAACAGTGAACCTGAAGCTGGGACTTCACCTTGTTCACAGGTACAGTACAGTCGTGGCCAAAAGTTTTGAGAATTACATAAATATTGGACATTGGAAAAGTTGCTGCTTAAGTTTTTATAATAGCAATTTGCATATACTCCAGAATGTTCTGAAGAGTGATCAGATGAATTGCATAGTCCTTCTTTGCCATGAAAATTTACTTAATCCTGAAAAAAACTTTCCACTGCATTTTATTGCTGTCATTAAAGGAGCTGCTGAGATCATTTCAGTAATCGTCTTGTTAACTCAGGTGAGAATGTTGACGAGCACAAGGCTGGAGATCATTATGTCAGGCTGATTGGGTTAGAATGGCAGACTTGACATGTTAAAAGGAGAGTGATGCTTGAAATCATTGTTCTTTCATTGTTAACCATGGTGACCTGCAAAGAAACTCATGCAGCCATCATTGCGTTGCATAAAAATGGCTTCACAGGCTGGATATTGTGGCTACTAAGATTGCACCTAAATCATCAATTTATAGGATCATCAAGAACTTCAAGGAAAGAGGTTCAATTTTTGTTAAGAAGGCTTCAGGGCATCCAAGAAAGTCCAGCAAGCGCCAGGATCGTCTCCTAAAGAGGATTCAGCTGCGGGATCGGAGTGCCACCAGTGCAGAGCTGCTCAGGAATGGCAGCAGGCAGGTGTGAGCGCATCTGCACGCACAGTGAGGCCAAGACTTTTGGAAGATGGCCTGGTGTCAAGAAGGGCAGCAAAGAAGCCACTTCTCTCCAAAAAAAAAAACATCAGGGACAGATTGATCTTCTGCAAAAAGTATGGCGAATGGACTGCTGAGGACTGGGGCAAAGTCATATTCTCGGATGAAGCCTCTTTACGATTGTTTGGGGCGTCTGGAAAAAGGCTTGTCCGGAGAAGAAAAGGTGAGCGCTACCATCAGTCCTGTGTCATGCCAACAGTAAAGCATCCTGAGACCATTCATGTGTGGGGTTGCTTCTCATCCAAGGGAGTGGGCTCACTCACAATTTTGCCCAAAAACACAGCCATGAATAAAGAATGGTACCAAAACACCCTCCAACAGCAACTTCTTCCAACAATCCAACAACAGTTTGGTGAAGAACAATGCATTTTCCAGCACGATGGAGCACCGTGCCATAAGGCAAAAGTCATAACTAAGTGGCTCGGGGACCAAAACGTTGAAATTTTGGGTCCATGGCCTGGAAACTCCCCAGATCTTAATCCCATTGGGAACTTGTGGTCAATCCTCAAGAGGCGGGTGGACAAACAAAAACCCACTAATTCTGACAAACTCCAAGAAGTGATTATGAAAGAATGGGTTGCTATCAGTCAGGATTTGGCCCAGAAGTTGATTGAGAGCAGCCCAGTCGAAGTGCAGAGCTCCTGAAAAAGAAGCGCCAACACTGCAAATACTGACTCTTTGCAGAAATGTCATGTAATTGTCGATAAAAGCCTTTGAAACATATGAAGTGCTTGTAATTATATTTCAGTACATCACAGAAACAACTGAAACAAAGATTTAAAAGCAGTTTAGCAGCAAACTTTGTGAAAACTAATATTTGTGTCATTCTCAAAACTTTTGGCCACGACTGTAGAAATGAGAGAACTGGACACCGAAAAATTTGATGCTGAAACACTTGAGCACAAACCTGAACATCTTTTTTTCCATGCAAACAGTATTGCATATTTCTAAATCTTTCTCTCATAATTAGAGTCTCCCTAATGTTAAATGTTATGAATACCTGAAAGTTTACCAAAGGTGACAATGGATAACATTACCGCCCTTTTTTCAGACTTCAAATATTGTGGCTCACTGAATGAAAACTGTCCTGGAAGATCTCGATGTGTTTATCCGTGATGGATCATCTGCACTATTCAGAACATGTCTGGTGAGTATGTTGCATTGATTCTCTGCAGGCACTTTGACAAAAATACGGCTGTTAATGTTTGTGTTGACATTATTAAGATATGTAAATTCTTATTCATTTGAACTCTGGCTCTTATTTTACTTCATCTGATCATCTCAACTGATTTTAAAGATTTATGAGGTGTTTCTGTACATTTTGTCTACATTAATCTAGTAGGATCCAAAATGTTCATGGAACAAAAAGAAATATAAAAACATAGAAAAGATGAATGTCAAAAGTGATTTTCTTTTGTACTCTTTATTACATTAGGACAGTACTCCTGATGGCGGACAGACCAGAGGGATGAAAGTGGGAGTTCCTATTGTGATTGACGATGATGACTCCCCTACGACTTTGACCAGTGTCATAAAACTTACTCTTGTGTTGGAGGAAGGGATTGTCTTGCAAGATGCTCCAGAACAGTTTGGCCTTTGACCTGTTTGCCTTGGATTTCAGTACCAAAAAATCGGAAGTACACTTTTGAGGTGATTGAGAAGGCGTTCATGGAACTGGGCTCTCACTGCTCTGCAAGGGTACAATCCCTTAAGACTTAACTTCTGCTATGACTTTGCTTTTGTGAGCTGTTTTCAGACTTCAAATTATTATTATTATTATTATTATTATTATTTTGTACTCTTTTTCTTGTTTTGTTAAGTTTAGACTGTAAAAGGCATCTTGCCATGTTTCTTTTTGTGTACTTTTATTTGAAAGTCATGGAATGTGGTTGTAGTGTGTTCCTTTTGGTTTAAAATAAAATTTGGAAGAAACTTTCAAGTATTCAGTTACAGCTTTTTTCATTATATTGTATTACAAAAAAACCTGCTTCAGTAAATTTAAACACATATTTTGATCCCAATACATGTGACAAGTTCACATTTATTAAATTAATAAGTCTTTGAAACTATCAAATCACTTTTAACTTAACAAGTCAAGTCAAGTCAATTTTATTTATATAACGCTTTTAACAATTGACATTGTCGCAAAGCAGCTTTACACAATAAAAAGAAGTAAGTTTTTATGCAATGTATAACAAAAACAAAAGAGTATAAGTTGGGAGACCTTACTCAGTAAATTTAGTTAAGTCAACAACAAGTTGACTTAACTCAAAAGTTCAAGGCAACTTGCTGCACAGCTTTTTTGAGTTAAGTGAACAAGTTGGGTTAAAAGTGGAGTTAACTCAAAAAAGCTGTGCAGCAAGTTGCCTTGAAATTTTGAGTTAAGTCAAGATTTTATTTTTTACAGTGTATATAGTATAGAATGAAATGATGTGTGTGTCAGCAGCAGTGTGATTGTCTGTGTTCCAAAGTGCCGTCGTGCAACATAGCGAGTAATGTGCTCCATCATGACCCTGGTGTGCAGGTAAGTATGGGAAGCTGACCACTCCCGCCACTGGGCTCTCGTTGATATCGGGTGGGGGGTCCTGGTAGTTCCTCTCCTGCTTCCTACTGAAGTCCACTATCAACTCCTTTTTCATGCTGACATTCAGGAGGAGGTTGTTCCTCTGTCTCCGGTTCTATCTTCTAGGTAGGAGGTGATGTTGTCAGTGTTGTTGTAATGTTGTCACAGATCAGGCCCACCACAGCAGTGTCATCAGCAAACTTGATGATGGAGGTAGTGAGCTGCGGTTGTATGTGTACAGTGAGTACAGCAGGGGGCTCAGAATACAACCCTGAGGGGCGTCAGTGCAGAGGGTGAGGAAGGCTGAGACATGTCTGCGCATCCTTACTGTCTGTAGTCTGCCAGTTAGCAAGTTCCTCTGACACAAAAGTGGGCTATATATAGTATGTATATTTAAAAAAAAAATTTTGTGTGTAAAAACATAATAAAAACTCATCTGATTGTGGTGGGTAATCAGGAAAATATAACCACAAACAAACAACAAATGATTTTTTTTCATCACGCCATTTTTTTATTGAACAAAAATGATGCCAAAATGAAAAAACAAAACAGCAATACTAAAAAGGGGTACTGTACCCCTTTACTGGTTGCTTATAATTTAAGAGGGTAAGTTGCAGGCAGGTGCTGCTAATCATCAGCCCTTCATTAATCAACCATCAGCAGGTGTGAGTAAAATCCCCTCTATATAAACACCTCTATTAAAGCAGATGTTTTGGCAGTGTGCTGGTCTGGAGCATTCAGGTGTGTGTTTCACAATGCCAAGAGGGAAAGGGTTATAAAACTATCTCCAAATTATTTGGAGTTCAACATTCTATGTACAGTGATTATTCACGAGTGTAAAGCATTAAAGACAGTTGACAATTCTTCCCGGAGTGGACGTCCCAGAAGATTCACTCCAGGGTCAGACCGTGTAATGCTCAGAGAAATACAAAGAAAAAAAAACAAGATCTACATCTCAGACCCTACGGGCCCAATTAGAAGAAGACTGAATAAGTACGGTTTGTTTGGAACGGTTGCCAGGAGTAATACTCTCCCTCTAAAAAGAACATGGAAGCATAACTGCAACAATGCCCAATTAATGCCCAACGTCATGTCTGATGAAAATGTTGATGGGATGATGATTTGTGCTTGTTTTTGCAGCCCAAAAAGGGCCATGAAAGGGGACAATGATCCGATAACATAGTGCAGAATAACCGTTAGCGTTCGCAAGCCCCATGACTGAGGAAGAAACGAGATTTAGAAAAGTATCACTGCAGTGAAAATGTTCTGTTCATCTCCAGACGCAACGCTCCACTCCGTCACAACCCTCGGAAAGGCAGACATGGTGATTTAGGGCAAGAGTCGCTCAGGGGTTAAGGAGCTTGACTACTGACTGGAATGTCCCCGGTTCAAACCCCACAGCACCACAAAGTTGCCCTTAAATGTTTAATGAGATGAATGTAAGCCACTCTGGATACGGGTGTCTGTTAAATGCAATGAATGTGAACTATTTACTTCGTACATGTCTGTGCAGAACATATTCATGTGTATAAGATCCTCCCCTTGTTGTGTGTGTTGTCTTGATGTAGAATTGTAGAATTAAAATCGTCAACTTGTGAATCCGGTTTGTTTTGATAGTTTTCGTTAGTCTGTAACAGTGGGCGTGGAAGCCGCTGTGTATTGTCTGTCCTATAAGACCGTCTATAGGTAATAATAACTACAGAATAAATTTTGGGACTTTGTTGCGTTGCTGGGAGTTTGATTATAATACGCGTGTGTATTGTTTCTCTGCTCTGTCCTCCGTTACATACGTGTGTTGAGTTGTGTCCTGATTAGCACGAGTTATTTAGGCGCTGCGGTTCCACTGTTGTGTCTGTTTAGTGCTATGACCGTTTGTTTCTCTGTTAGTTTTATTGCTGTTATGTTTGTGTGCTGTTGTCGTTCCTGTTTAACCTACTGTTTGCTTACGAAAGTCATCATCTGTGATTTACACCGTGTCCGCAAACCCAGCTTGAGACGCAAGTCTACATCCTGTATCTTTACATACATGAACGCTAGCTCCATAGTAGCGGGGTTAAGGTTAGCGACCAAGTGTTTTTGTCGAATGTGATAACTTCAGTTTGTGTGGAGTTTCAGTCTGAGTCTGTTTACTAGTTAGAAAACCTGGACAGGACGAGAGTAGTAAACACTGTGCTTAATTGGGGTTTAGGGTTTAGTCACGATGTGTGTGTGTGTGTGTGTGTGTGTAGTGTCTGTAAGACAATGGCATGCAGGGAATCCCTGGAAACAGGCAGCAAAACATAACAAGGATCTCAACTGCAGACCAAACGACACGCCCTGACAACGAGCACGGGCAGGCTGAGGTGGTGTGTGTGTGTGTGTGTGTGTGTGTGCGCGTGTGTGTGTGTGTGTGCGACCCCTAATGAGTCAATGTGTAGTGGGTGTGTGTGTGTGTGTGGTAATCCTGGCTGTCAATCATGTTAAATAACATTTTGCGATGTTGACTCCCAAAGGAATCTCTGGATTTCTTAGTAAATCTTGTGTATCTCTTCTTTACCTGAACTGTTTACAATCTCATTCCTCTTTCTAACCACAAAATTAGTTTGCGTTGTATTTTATAATTCATTGTTTATGTGAATCGGTAACAAACGGCTCAGATGTTGGACAAATGAATCCATGAGAGCATCTTGTGTTATTTCTACTGAATAATAGCAGCAGTGCTGAAAAATAAACAGATAAATATTTTACTTTTTAAATTGAAAGGACTGAATTTCCTCCAGTGTCAGAGGAACTCCGCACAAATTTTGACAATGTTACAATGTGAATCTATTTCCTTGTTACAATAAATATTAGGTTATTTGTCTCACTTGTATTTATTTTTTTGTGTTTTTAAACTTTGTTTGCTGCCAAATTTGTTTTTTAGCATTTTTAATTATTGACAGATTTAACAGTAAATTGATCTATAAATAGTTTATTAAGTTTACTCCACTTTTTATTTTTTATTTAGTTTATTATAAATAGTTAAATTATTTTATAGGGTGGGCCATTTATATGGATACACCTTAATAAAATGGGAATGGTTGGTGATATTAACGGCCTGTTTGTGGCACATTAGTATATGTGAGGGGACAAACTTTTCAAGATGGGTGGTGACCATGGTGGCCATTTGGAAGTCGGCCATCTTGGATCCAACTTTTGTTTTTTCAATAGGAAGAGGGTCATGTGACACATCAAACTTATTGGTAATTTCACAGGAAAAACAATGGTGTGCTTGGTTTTAACGAAACTTTATTCTTTCACTATATTGAGATCCTTGTTATTATATATATACTGTTTATAATAAGATAATCTTGTGTGTGTGTGTGTGTTTGCATTGTTTTGTATAATGAATGAAAAATATTTGCTTGTTGATGCATTTTTAGAAGGAAAGCATTGATAAATATGATGTTTATCAATTTCCAGGTCTGTGCCGTTCCTGGGAAACTATAAATTCCTGTTCCACTTATATCAGCTCCAGATCAAACAGGTAGGTCTATTTTGGGGACCTGCCCTCTCTCTCCCTCTCTCTCCCTTGTTCTGTTTTATTTGGCACGTATGATATTTTTTTCCCACATGCAGGTTACATCATTCTGTACTGTGTTAGTCACATGATGTCATAGTTTCAGGGCAATGATGTGTTTTCCTGACACATAGCAGCAAATCTAGAATCAGACCTTTACTCTCAGTCCACAATGACAATCTTGCTATTAATACCTTTATTTTATTAATGTATCTAATCAGCATCACACTCGAGGTCGTGCTGTTGTACTGAATTTCAGCGCGAGGCAGCAGCGTGAGTACTGAAGATATCACAGCCGCGCTGATATTCAGTACAACAGCGCGACCTCGAGTGGGATATCACTGTTAGATACAACAGTTCCACAAACACAGTTTATTTTCACTAGATTATGATCTGTTTCTTTTTTTATTTAAACAGTTTTTGCTCCGCCCACACACGTCCTTCCACACCTGGTGAAAACTGGCAAGTGACAGTTAGTGTAAATAACAGAGTGAAAATCTTACAACAGACTGAACTGTAACACGTGAGAAAATGGTCGTAGGAAATAGTGATGCTTTACATTACAGCGTTTGGAAGAGACGCCATTATCCAGAGCGACTTACAGTTTATTCTCTTAACACATATGAGCAGCTGAGGGTTAAGGGCCTCTCACGAGGGCCCAACAGAGGCAACGTGATAGTGCTGAGGTTTGAACCTGAGACCTTCTGATCACTCGTCTGATGCCTCAACCACTCAGCTTCTCCTAACGTTGTTATTAACGATTAGGGAAGCTAAGATTAAATGTAAGGGTGTTTGAGGAGCTCTAAAATCACGGGTTTAAAACGTGTGTCTCGTGTATGAGATTTAGATCAAATAAATGAATCAGTGAATGAATCACATTTGGAACCTATTTTGGCGGGAAAAATGGTCAGAGGTACACTCCCTGACTGTGGTGTGGAATTAATGACATTCACATGCAATAAACTGTACAACATGTGCGCGCACACACACACACACACACACACACACGCACACACACACACACACACACACACACACACACACACACACATTTGTGGTAGCCTGCAGAAGCTATGCATCACTAGCGTGTAGCTCCGCCTCCGACATGGGGTCGGCCCCGTTCTGTAATAAATAATGTGTTGATGTTTATCTGGCAGGGAGTCAAACATGCTTTTAACCTGCAAAAATGCAGGTTGACATCACAAAATGAAATGAAATGACATGGAACATTTCTGTTTGCTTTTCACAGTCTATTTCCAATCTCTCTCTCTCTCGCACACACACACACACACACGCACACACACACACACACACACACAGTATCTCCACATCAGCATCCAGACCACAGGAATGCCAGAATTGTTGCTGTGTGTTGTTGTTAGGATTCTGCTACATATCAGAGAAAACAACACTGAAAAGAACAGTGCCCGTTAGCCCGCTAAACCCCCCCCCCCCCCCCCCCCAACCCACACAAACACACAGACACATTGCCACGTTATTCCAGGGTCTGTGTGTCTGCTTCTGTGGTTTTGAGTTGGTAGAAACCAGATGGATTTTACACAAACTGTCCCTGGAAATGCCGTCGTTTCGTGATAGAAGTTTTCCGAGTGACTCAGCGATCCGTCACATGTCAGCTCAGTCTGGTTCAATCTGAGATTACATTGCCGTGGTAACTCATCCACCTTCATGCAGTAAAGTAAATAAACGTCTGCAAGATCTTTGCATCTTGCTAATCCCAGATACCCAGGTGTTCTCTAGAACAGGGACACAGAACCTCCCAGAACATCACTGGACTGATCTAAAGTTTAGGATTAAACTGCAGACGGCGTCCATTTGTGAGACACAAACAGAGCACAGACGGAGGAAATATAAGTGAAATACGGAGAGATACAAGTCTCAAGGATATGAGTGGCTCCGTCTGGCTTGATAGGGCTGTGTGTGTGTGTGTGTGTGTGTGCGTGCGTGTGTGTCCTGACCTTGTATCATCAAGATACCCTGAATCTGAGTATTTTACTTTGGATTTATTTCTGACACTAAAAACACTAAGTTCCAGTGAATCAGACTGGTTTGTCCGGTGCGTCCCATGGGGCTCGATCGGATCGGTACCGGGGAGTTTGGAGGCGGGGTCGGGAGCCTTGGGCCGGTCCGCGTGCTGTGGTGCACTGGGGGTTCTGTGTCGGACCGGCCTTTGCTGATCCTGCCACCAGTTTACTGGGGTGTAACCGGTGACCAGTAATGCTCATTTTGAGTGGTGGTGGCCGATCCGACCAACAAAACACATTTCAACAATTTATTTTTTTTGGCTCGAGATCCATATAACATTCTCTGATACACAGACTCTGATTAAATACTGGAGACGCTAACAAAACACTTGTTCATATAAATAACACGCTAACACCTTAAAAAAGCAGGACTATCCTTTTTTTTTTTTATCTGTATATACGTGGGAGTCTGGGTGTGTGTGTGTTTGTGTGAGAGACAGAAATATGTCTGGCACACAGTGCTGTTTGTTCCACATGGTGACGCGTGAATTTGCCCTGGACCTTAACAGAACACAACCCTGGATCTGATTCCTCTCAGCAGGATAAAACAAGAACGTCAGAATCAAAACCTCCCAGCTGTGATCAAAACAAACAGCAAATCTATGAAACTAGGAAAGTTGACTTCACTACATTTGAGTGTAAATGATTCCTCGTGATCCCAGAGTCGCTCTCTCACACTCTCCAGGAATACGGCGTGTGCCATCAGGGAACTAAACCCTCCATAGATGTGATGTGCTGGTGATTCAGTACATTCAGGTGGTCATGTGACTTCATTTTATCTCCACATAACGTTGCTGAGTCTCGACCTGAGCGACTGAAGCAACACCAGATCATAACACTGTCTCCAGAGACTTGTACAGTGGACACTATGCACATTAAACACTACAGATCAATTCATGTCATTTTCATTTAACAACAATGAAGAACGAAGAACAACAGCAATCTTATTGGCCTGTTGGTTTGTTTAAGCTGGAGTGACGAGAAGAGATCTGCATTTAACATGAAAAAAAAGGAATAAACACTCCACCGAAAACAGGTGAACCATTGTTTCAGCATAACGGAGTCTCTCCCTGTGTCAGAGTTACGTTACTGTGGGAATTAACATCAGTGTGACCTGCAGATGCCTGTATCAGGTGTAGTTAAACGTATAGAATCTCATTCCTGTCATTCAGCACAGAGAGAAAAAACAGGATGAGGAGGAGACGGAGGTGAAGTGTGAGGGGGAACAGATCAGCGTGACGAGATGATGACACTCGCTTTATATCCAGTTCCCCTCTCTAACCGCTGGCAGAGAACAACACACACACACACACACACACACTGGAGTGTGTTGGCCAGTAGGTCATCGTTCTGCTAGAAATATAAATAATAAATAAAATATACAATTTATCTTAAAGTTTTCTAGAAAAGTTGTACGAGTGCTAGTAGAAAAAAAAATAGAGTACAATAAATAATTGCACTGAAAAAAAATCAAATAAATGACATAATAAACCACATTTATAATATAAACAAAGAAATAGGAGCAAATTCATTAAAAAAAATTTGTTTACTTTTGTTTCAAGATATTTAGTTCCATTTGGTTCAGTTTGGTTCTGTTTAGTTTTGGTAATTCGGGTGAACTATGTTTGGTTCTTTTAAAGTCTGTTTAGTTCTATTTGGTTCTGTTTGGTTCTGTAAGGAGATCAGTGTGCAGCTGTAATCCACATCAGATGTTTTTAAGGAAAACTCTAACAATAATGTTCCCATAAAAGCCTGTAAAGAGACGGGATTTGGGACGAGGGAATCCTCCTGTACAAGATCCAGAAGGAGTTCCCGTCCACGCCCATTCATGTGCCCATGGTTACACAAAATATTACGAGCAATTCAGAGTGGAAGTGTGATTCATCTGTAATAAACCACAGACCACAGAGAGACAGGGAAACACCGAGGAGGCAATTGTTTTATAACACAACTCCCTCAACAGCTGTGTGTGTGTGTGTGTAGGAAACCTTGCTATACGCTGCCTTGGTTTCAACACACAATAATACTGCTGATTTTCCACTGAAAGAGTTTAAATTTACTCTAAAAACGCCTTTAAATTATACGACTCTGTGAAAATGGAAAAAGATCATCAGAAAGTACAGAATCCAAGAGAAACAAACAATGAAATATACAAATGGACTTGATGTAGCGTGATATGGTTCTGAGTCTGTGTTCATTGGTTTGTTGTTGAAACTGTAGCTAACAGCTTGTCTCACTCTTACCCACCTTACAACATCAAGTAAAATGAAATAAGAAATAAGAAATAGAGTGCTAGATAAATGTTAGAGGAACCAAAAGTAAAAATGCTAAATGAGTTTAACTTAAAGTAAAAAAAAAACATGCTAGGTGAGTATAGTGCTAGTTAAACATTAGAGGAACAGTAAGTGAGAATGCTAAATAAGCTAAATGTTAGCTCAAGGTTAAATAGGAAAGCTAGTGGAGTGGAGGGCGAGTTCAATGTTAGAATTACATTAAAAAATTAAAAAATGATGACGTTAAATAACTTCAAAGAATGCTAAATGAATGCTAGACCAACTTTATCATTACATGAAGAAATGTTACATTGAGTCAGATATTAGAGGAGAGTTAAATGAGTGTTAGATGTTAAACGTTAATAATAATCGTCTAATATACATCTAACATTTACATAACCTATTAAATAATCATCCAGCACCTGTATTACACACATTACACACTCATTATCTCTCAAACCTGTCACTCACAGGACACCCATCTAAAGCAGAAAGTTCATGCACCCTTAATAATGCTCATATAATTAATAACTATATTTATTATTGTTCAAAAACTTGGTTAATTAGACTTTTTTTTTTTTTACAATTTTATTTCTATTTTAGTCAAGTCAATTTATTTATATAGCGCTTTCAACAATTGACATTGTCGCAAAGCAGCTTTACACAATCAAAAGAAGTAAGTTTATATGAAAAGTGTATGAATCAAAATGATAAGATTGTCCCTGATGAGCAAGCAGAGGGCGACGGTGGCAAGGAAAAACTCATCTGGGTGATAATGGATAGCAGAGATTGATCAGCATAATAATGTGTAAGACTGGAAATTCAGTATAATAGGAGATGTGTTAAAATTAAAATTTAAATTAAAAGGAGTCCAGTTTGTTCCTGGAGGCTCAGGTAGACTGTAGGAAATTCCAGAGCTATCGAACAACTGAAGTCACAGGTCCCCAGAGAACAGCTGTCAGCATCAATCGAGGACAGGACAGTCTTTGTGGAAACCATCCCCAGCCACCACACGAATCCAGGCAGACCACACGGGGCATCCATGCGACGAGATTTCCAACCAGAAACTGGACTCCAGGACGGGTTAGACGGGTCCAGAGGGCAGAGGGGTCTGGATCACTGGCAACTCAGGAGCGAACATGTATAGCTCGACAGAGAGAGGGAGAGAGAGAGAGGAGAGAGCAGAAGAGGAGAGAACAGAAAGTAAGGAGAGATGGCAGTTAGGTCTGGTCACAGTCAACATGTATAAGGTGAATGTATATTCAGTGCAGAGTGCAAGCAGAGACTCCGGCAGGACTAACTATAACAGCATAACTAAAAGGGAGAGCCAGAAGGAAACACAGACATGAGGGGGAACTGAGATGTAAAGCAACCAATCACCTCACCGTCAACAAACCTGAGTGATCAATGAGAGTGGGGAGGACAGCATCTAAACATACCAGTTCACCAGAATACTCTACGTCTATGAGTCCCCCAGATCTGCTCCTTTACCTAAGGTTAATCTATTTACAAAAATGCTTGGCTAAATAAATAGGTTTTTAGCCTAGACTTAAACACTGAGACTGTCGAACATTAATAGGAAGACTATTCCATAACTTTGGGGCTTTGTAAGAAAAAGCTCCGCCCCCTGCTGTAGTTTTAATAATACGTGGTACTGACAGGCAGCCTGCATTCTTTGATCGAAGTAGGCGTGGCGGATCGTAAGACACTAACAGTTCACTCAAATACTGTGGCGCGAGACCATTTAGTGCTTTAAATGTCAAAAGTAGTATCTTAAAATCGATGCGAAATTTCACAGGGAGCCAATGCAGTGTAGATAAGATAGGGGTGATGTGCTCGTATCTTCTGGTTCTAGTGAGGACTGTCGCTGCTGCATTCTGTACTAACTGATGCTTGTTTATACACCTAGTTGAACAACCAGACAGTAAGGCGTTACAATAGTCCAACCTAGAGGTGATAAAAGCATGAACTAGTTTTTCTGCATCATTTAGTGACAATATGTTTCTTATCTTGGCAATATTTCTAAGGTGAAAGAAAGCTATCCTGGTAATATTACCTACATGAGCTTCAAATGAAAGGCTGGAATCTATAATCACACCAAGGTCTTTTACTGTTTAGTAAACATTTATGTTGTTTACTTTGCTCTTGGTGCATTTAATAGAAAACATAAGACTTTCATTAGCTAATAAATGCAAAAAGTGAACCCTACACAGCATAGAGAAGTGTAGAGAACATCAGCGCTCAATTTAAAATACACAATTCACCACACAACAGGAATGTGACGCGTCGGAATATGGCGCCACCTCGTGGTCACTCTCACTCTCAAAACTGAGATTGGATCAGCATTTCTGCTGACAGACTCACAGCTTTAGAGAGGATGTAAAACTGCCAGAAGCCACTGTAATAGTGTGTGCGGTTTGAGTGTTTGTGGAGAGAAACTTCTAGAATATTTTAAAGTTGAATCACTTTAGCTCACTCTACCCCTTCATCATCTGTAGATAAGTATAAAGACAGTCAGCGCTGGTGCTCCTCAGGGATGTGTCCTCTCCTCACTGCTGTTCTCCCTTTATACTAATGACTGCACCTCAATGAACCAGCTGTTAACCACCTGAAGAGTGGAAGAAGGTGCCGTTAGTAGGGCAGACGTAGCATTTGGGATGGCACACATTCCAGTATGTCATATGAAGGCATGAGGACATAATAAGCTGTTTGTTATTTCCACAACAAGCTGCTTGTTCATGCTGATGTCAGGACGGTCAAATACAGACAGCGTGTTTTAAACAGGGAAGTTCTGGTTATTTAAAATCAGAGGATGTTGGGATGGGATGGTGCAGTTTCCTCGCTGAATAAAGAAAAGAAAGCAGGCTGTTTAGTCAACGTGTGTCTGTCTGGTAGCAGATCACGCATGCACACCAAAAGAAAACTTACTAAGATTTAATTGTAATTGAGAAAAAAAACAAAGTTAATTTGTTTATTTTTCCTGAACCCGTAATTTAGTTAATTTAGCCTCCATCTCTGAGACTGACAGGAAGATAGGCCCCGCCTCCTTATAACTATGAAACATTATAGCAAACCAACATGAGTAAACAAAGAGTTTAAATAAGCACCGATCTTAATGCTGGATACATAATTGCATTCATAAGAACTTATTATATTATATTATATTATATCATTATATTACATCAGATTAGATTAGAGTCAGGTTTATTGTCATTGTGTAGAGTACATGTACACAGCCAGTGAAGTGCACTTAGCATCATGTGGCCTATTTACTATAAATAAGAGTGCAGATAAGTGAGGTTATGAGGGTGATGTGTACTAATTGGTGGTGGTGTGTTACACACAGAAGGTTCAGGAGATATTATAAATAGGACACGTGGCAAAAATATAGACGGATGTAAAAGCAGTGGTGAAGACATGTTAAGAGTATAACATGCAGAACAGGAAATACATTACCCACTGTTTCCTTCAGTCTCTGTTTAATTATACTCTTGGCTTTTAATTTTAATTCTTTACTATGTTTGTTGAATCTCTATTAATGTGTCTATTCTACTGTAAGAATGTTGTGATGTAAGCTGGTCAGTAGTGGTGCAACAGATCACAAAAATCACGGTTCCGAAAACATCACGGTTTTTGAGTCACAGATCAGATCATTTTTCAGATCAGCAAAAAAGGCCAGCAATGTTTGGTTTTAACAAAAGTAAAATCAAGAGTTAACCAGCCAAATAAATAAAACTTATGAACTAAAATAAAATATTCAATGCCCAGTTGTTAAAGTGCAGCATGTAAAAAAAAAAAAAAAAAAAAACGACCAGAAAACAGACCAAATATTCTAATGAGAATTTGTTTTTAAGATGAGGATGTCCACATTCTGAGGAGAGAGTAGACCTCTTAGCACTCACTGTGTCACTTGCAGTGGAGAACACGGGGAAGAACACAGTAGAGAACACCCTCTCACTAGAGGAACTGAAGTGGCAGGCACAGCAAGGTGGAGTCTTGCCATCTTTGCAATGCGAGAGTGTTTAGAACCGACACGCTACATTTATCTCATGTGCAAAGCGAGAGATCTGTGGCCCCAGTCCAGCTTCTGTCACTGCATTTACCTGGTTTCTGGTGTTATCTGTGGTGACTGCGCTGTTGCCAAACGCATTGTGTCTCTTTAACTTTCACTCTGCTGCCACTTCCACCACTGCGACTCTCGTAGCGCCAGAGTCGCGTCTCCCACTCCGCTGTGATGTAGTGTCCAGTCACCATAGCTTTCTGTAGACCTTGATGTCCACCCGTCTGTGGTGATCACAATAGAGGACGCATCTGACGAAGGTACAGGATTTAATCCTGGTCGTAAAGTTATTGCTGAAGTGGGCATTTCGTCCCCACGGAAAATAAATCCTTTGTTTTCCACAACAGAGTTCGGCCTCATGTCTGCTGCGATAAACATCCAGATAGACTTGTGAATCTCTTTAGCCCGCTCTGATTCTGGTGCTGATTCTGCTTAAATGCAGTGGTGAGCTTGCTGTGCTTGTTGTGGTTTGCATCCTGACAGAACACCGGGGTGACGTCACTTCAGATGTGCGGCCATGCACTTGAGTCTTAACAAACAAATGTCTGCCACAGATCTGTCTCCTCTATACACTGTAAGACTAACTTATAGCCTTTCCTTTGTATAAACAGATAGACCATCATTTATCTTTTTCCCACCATGTAGACTGAGTTCTCTGTCTCTGCATCTGTGTAAATTTGAATGTAGCTGTAGTAACTCTCTCTATAAGCCTGTATGCTATGTGGATCTAAATAAAACACTTAACAGTTGTCATTGTCGCAAAGCAGCTTTACACTATAAAAAGAATTATTTAAGTGTGTATGAGATGTGAGTGTGTGTGAATCAGAATGATCAGATGGTCCCTGATGAACGAGCCGAGGGCGACGGTGCTGAGGGAAAAACTCCCTGAGATGGTAATAGGAAGAAACCTTGAGAGGAACCAGACTCAACAGGGAACCCATCCTCATCTGGGTGATATCGGAGAGCAGAGATTGATCTGCACTCATACTGTGTGTTAGGAGGCTGGAAGTTCAGTATAACAGTTAATTGATGTTAATATGGAGTCCAGGTAGTTATTGGAGGCTCAGGTAGACTTGAACTATTGAGCAACTGCAGCCAAGTCCGCAGAGAAACAGCTGTCAACATCATGCAAGGCCAGAACCATCTTCATAGTAGAGTGAAACCGTCCCCAGACATCGGACACATCCCAAAGAGACATCCAACCAGAAGTGGGGCACCAGGATCAGTCAGGCAGGTCCAGAGGGCAGAGGGAGTCTGGATCAATGGCAGCGCAGGAACGACATGTGCTTATTAGCCTGTGCGTTCTGGCGTCATGCTACCTTTTCCTGGCTCGTGTATCAGAACAATAACTTCTTCTTTCCAACTGCGTGGCAGTTTCCTGGTCTCTCACACTTTACTATAAAGCATATAGGAAAATGTCCCTAGATAAATCACTGAGATGGCTCCTCATTGAATAACAAATCTGGTCCTCTGGTCTCCCTGAGAGTCTGATTCAGTTTTGTTTTTATAAATAGAATATTTAGTAAATCATCAGTATCTTCATCAGTGCTTGTGTTGAGATTAAACATTTGCTAAACTGTACCTACTCCTGCACATGAAAAGGTTTCAGACCTGCACGTGGGAGTGAAGAGTGCCATGTCACGCTGTCATAGACACTATGAGGATATCTGATGTCCCTGTGTGAAGTGCAAGATCTCAACCTCTGATTAAGTTTCCCCCATCATGATGTTCATCACATCATCAGGTCATCAGATAATCTCTCTGCAGCATGAACATTCATTTATTATTGAGAAGAGAAAGTGTCTCAGGGCCATGGACACACCTTTACTGCGCCAGAGGATCAAACAACATAACTGTAAACTTCACAAGTGCAAAGGACCAAAAGTAATGAAAATGAAATGAAACTATTACATACACATACATACACACGTGGACAAAATTGTTGGTACCCTTTGGTCAATGAAAGAAAAACTCACAATAGTCACAGAAATAACTTTAATCTGACAAAAGTAATAAGAAATAAGAATTCTATGAATGTTAACCAATGAAAGTCAGACATTGCTTTTCAACCATGCTTCAACGGAATTATAAAAAAAAAAATTAACTCATGGAACAGGCCTGGACAAAAATGTACCCCTAACTTAATAGTTTGTTGCACAACCTTTTGAGGCAATCACTGCAATCAAACGATTCCTGTAACTGTCAATGAGACTTCTGCACCTCTCTGCAGGTATTTTGGCCCACTCCTCATGAGCAAGCTGCTCCAGTTGTTTCCGGTTTGAAGGGCGCCTTTTCCAGACGGCATGTTTCAGCTCCTTCCAAAGATGCTCAATAGGATTGAGGTCAGGGCTCATAGAAGGCCACTTTAGAATAGCCCAATGTTTTCCTGTTTTCCTGTTTTTAGCTGTGTGTTTTGGGTTATTGTCCTGTTGCAAGACCCATGACCTGCGACTGAGACCCAGCTTTCTGACACTGGCCAGCACATTTCTCTCTAGAATCCCTTGATAGTCTTGAGATTTCATTGTACCCTGCACAGATTCAAGACACCCTGTGCCAGATGCAGCAAAGCAGTCCCAGAACATAACAGAGCCTCCTCCATGTTTCACAGTAGGGACAGTGTTCTTTTCTTGATAGGCTTCATTTTTCCATCTGTGAATATAGAGCTGATGTGCCTTGGCAAAAAGTTCCATTTTTGTCACATCTGTCCATAGGACATTCTCCCAGAAGCTTTGTGGCTTGTCAACATGTAGTTTGGCATATTCCAGTGTGGCTTTTTTATGATTTGTTTTCAACAATGGTGTCCTCCTTGCTCGTCTCCCATATACTCCACTTTGGCTCAAACAACGACGGATGGTGCGATCTGACACTGATGTTCCTTGAGCATGAAGTTCACCTTGGATCTCTTTTGTTACCATTCGGATTATCCGTCTCTTTGATTTGTCATCAATTTTCCTCCTGCGGCCACGTCCAGGGAGGTTGGCTACAGTCCCATGGATCTTAAATTTCTGAATAATATGTGCAACTGTAGTCACAGGAACATCTAGCTGCTTGGAGATGGTCTTATAGCCTTTACCTTTAACATGCTTGTCTATAATTTTCTTTCGAATCTCCTGAGACACCTCTTTCCTTCGCTTCCTCTGGTCCATGTTGAGTGTGGTACATACCATGTCACCAAACAACACAATGACTACCTGGAGCCCTATATATAGGCCCACTGACTGATTACAAGATTGTAGACACCTGTGATGCTAATTAGTGGACACACCTTGAATTAACATGTCCCTTTGGTCACATTATTTTCAGTATTTTCTAGGGGTACCATCATTTTTGTCCAGGCCTGTTCCATGAGTTTATTTTTTTAAATAATTCTGTTGAAGCATGGTTGAAAAGCAATGTCTGACTTTCATTGGTTAACATTCATAGAATTTTTTTTTATTATTACTTTTGTCAGATTAAAGTTATTTATGTGACCATTGTGAGTTTTTCTTTCATTGACAAAAGGGTACCAACAATTTTGTCCACGTGTGTACAAATCATTATGCAAGCCATTTACAATGGTTGTTTATGTAAGAATGTTTTTCCTAAAATACATTTACACACACAAATATCTCTGTTCTTTTATTTATTTGTGAAGCTTATCTGTGTGAATGCGCTGGAGTTCTGAATCAGCATTTTCCATCAGGGCTTATCTTTACCCCGTCACTCTCCCAGGAGTCTCACCGTGTCCCACAAACCTGCAGCAAACGTCAGGATTACTGTTTATAATCCTTTACTGTTCCCATGATTTAGAACAGAAAACTGGGCTATCATCAGTCGGGATGTTGATTGACAGCGTGTCAGGACGAACTGCAGAGGTCTTGAAAAAAAAAGATCAACACTGCAGATGCTGACTCTTTACATAAACTCAATGTAATTGTCAATAAAAGCCTTTGACGCTCATGAAATACTTTAAATTATACTTCACTATACCAGAGTAACATCTGACACAAAGATCTAAAAACAATAAAGCAGAAGCCACAGTGAAAATTTATATTTTTGTCATTCTCAAATCTTTTGGCCGTCGCTGTATATGAATACAGATTTATAATAAAGCAGCTTCGTTATAAAACTGCTGCGTCACGATTCACTCAGGGGAAACATTAGCTGACTTCAGCATGTCAGTAACGCTTGGTTGGGATTGGCCAGTCTGGCAACATGATTGGCTGCTTACATTTTGCACCACATCTCAACAGTGTATAAATAAGAACGCTGTTGGCTCCGCATGCAGATCTGTACAGACTGGAGAGAGGTTCTTGCTTCAACAGTGATTGAACGGAACTTCCTGTTCAGCTCGCTCTATTTATTAATTTATTCGAAACTTTTGGTTTGTTTAATAAAACGATAAAACCAGCTGAAGATGGCTTCTCAGATCCGTCAGAACTACCACCGCGACTGCGAGGCCGCCATTAACAAGATGATGAACATGGAGCTTTACGCCTCCTACACCTACACCTCCATGGTAAGGAGCTCAGACTGTACTGATGTGCTGGGATTCGAGCTGGACAGCTGACAGTGTGTGTGTGTGTGTTTTATAGCTTGTTAATACTGTTATTATTTTACCTCAGGCTTATTACTTTACTCGGGATGACGTCGCCCTCGAGGGCTTCGCGCATTTCTTCAAAGAGAACGCGCACGAGGAGCGCGAGCACGCCGAGAAGTTCATGTCGTTCCAGAACAAAAGAGGCGGCCGCATTTTCCTCCAGGACATCAAGGTACCGACAAACTTGCGGCGGTTACTGTACTAACTCACACAGACACGTGTACACACAATGTCCTAGGCTCTCAGACAAACACAGTGTAATAACGTGTCGGAATAAAGAAAAGTTGAACGAAATTTAAAATCAAAATTTTACCCTTGCATTTATCTATCTAGTGGCACACCTCCAAGGTCCGGGTTCGATTCCCACCTTCGGGTCTGTGTGCATGGAGTTTGCATGTTCTCCCTGTGCTTGGTGGGTTTCCTCCGGGTTCTCCGGTTTCTTCCCACACAGGCAGATTAGGATAATTGGCGTTCCCAAGTGTATGCGAATGTTGAACGGAGGTCCTACCATGGTTGTAATAATGAGAATAAAAACAACGGTCACCATTGGTCCCAACGGTTCCTAGTTGGACTACAGAGATTCCTAGATGGATCTATATATCTAAACCTGATATTAGATATTAAATGTCCAGTACATGTACAGTACAGTACAGTACAATGGCATATACATCTAATAACTATATACATCTTAAACCATAACTAGCAAATAACACTTTAAACAATTCAGTGTTTAATAACCACAATGCATCTGGTGCAAAGCTTTTACTAATGAACTACCACTAACCACCACATGGTGTCGCTCAATCCTTAGTGGGCAAGTTAGATTTGTAGTGTAAATGTTTGATTGTGAATACAGAAGGATCATGTGTGTGTATGTGTGTGTGTTGTTTAAGAAACCGGAGCGTGATGAGTGGGGCAATGGACTGGAGGCCATGCAGTGTGCTTTGGAGCTGGAGAAGAAGGTGAACCAGGCTCTGCTGGACCTGCACAAACTCGCCACTGATAAAGGAGATCCTCATGTGAGTTACAGCTTAAAAAGAGAACCTTTTAATAAACTGAGAATGGTAACTGTTAGCTGTTGGGATGTAATTATTCCTCAAACACTTTCCTCTTGACTCTCCATCAGCTGTGTGACTTTCTGGAGTCTCACTACCTGAACGAGCAGGTGGAGACCATCAAGAAACTGGGTGACCACATCACCAACCTCACCAAGACGGGTGCTGCCAATGACCGCATGGCCGAGTACCTGTTTGATAAACACACCCTGGGAGAGAGGAGTTAAACCTGCCTCCACACTGATCAGCAGAACCTCCATCATGAAACCTAATGAGAGTTAGTGTGCAGTAATGTGTGTGTGTGTGGAGTAGAACCTGCAGTAGTGTCATGTCTAATATCTCATCCTGTGTGGAGGATTAAACACTCAACAGTAAATAAACATTTTGAGCTGGATGCAGTTGGTGGTTGTTTCATTCATTCAGTTGCACTGCACTAATCAGAATCAGGTTTGTTGTAGTTTTTACTCAGGTGTAGATTCATGTACGTTTTAAAGTGCTTGAAGAGCCAATCGCTAAAGCACATGGAGTGGACAAACAAATGGAATGGATTAAGTTGCAAACTTGACGTGCAGAATGTCGACTCCTGCACTGAATAATAGAGAAGGAAATGTTCCCCATTAACCTTGTTGGTAGCACCATGACTACAGCTGTGTTTCTAAATGCAGTGTGATATTCTCTACATGATAAACTATTCATAAAGTCAGACTAACATTTGATATTTAAGGATTTTACTTGGCAGTGTGTTTTAATTAACGTGAGCCTAATTACTGACCTGCGCATTTAAGATTATATTTATAATAGAGAAATGTCTGTGCTTAAAACCTAACCGCGCGATTCTAACGTTTCTCTACGTTAGTCAGTTTTTTTTATAACTGCATTAAGAAGGACAGAAGAGTTTTATAACAGTTATAAATCTCCTGGAAGTGTCTTCATTACATGTGCAGAATATGTTGTACAGTAAGTGCAGTATATCTTCAGGGGAAACGAGCGTGCAAACAGAAGCAAAGTGGTGTTTCACTTTCTGAACTATTACTACTGTCACCTCATCACAGTTATGTCATTAACAGAAAATAGTGGTAATTAGCGCAGATCCTTAAGTGCAGTCAGTGACACCAGAAAAAATAATATGACTACAGCGAAGGGCCTCTGCAACGTATTAGAACATGCACAAATGCTTGAGGTTCACAATTCACATTATTATTATTATGCGGTTGATTACACACTTAGTGTGTGTGCCTCTGTACTCCACCACTGTGTGTGTGTGCATGTGTGTAATAAAGTGATCAGGATGTGACCAAAGTGTCGACTTTCAGCTTTAATTCTAATCTCTAACTAAAATATTACACTGACTGGTTAGAAACAACAAACATTTATTAAGAAGTCCCTACATTTTTCAAGGTTCAAAAGTAATTGAACAAACCTGCAATCATAACTATTAGGATGATGTTGAACACTCGGATGTAAACACTGTGCAGGCAGTGATGCCTGAAGTCTGGAGATAATGCTGAGGTTCCTCCTCAATATGCATTGTCTTTGCTTTACTGCAGACTCTTCAGTCACTGCAAATGAGTCTGTGTGTGTGTGTGTGTGTGTGTGTGTGTGTAACATTGAGTCTAAATGTAACTCAATTTTATTTGTATAGCGCTTTTAACAATGGTAATTGTCTCAAAGCAGCTTCACAAAATCAAGAGACAAGTTTTGGAAGTGTGTATGAGATGTGAGTGTGTGTGTGAATCAGAATGATCAGATGGTCCCTGATGAACGAGCCGAGGGCGACGGTGCCGAGGGAAAAACTCCCTGAGATGGTAATAGGAAGAAACCTTGAGAGGAACCAGACTCAACAGGGAACCCATCCTCATCGGGGTGATAACGGAGAGCAGGGATTGATCTGCACTCATACTGTGTGTTAGGAGGCTGGAAGTTCAGTATAACAGGAGATGTGTTTAAGTTCATATGGAGTCCAGTTTAGTTTGGACCCAGGATGAGTCAGACAGGTGCAAAGGGCAGAGGGGGTCTGGATCACTGGGATCAGCATGTGTAGCTCCAAACCATCATGAAGTAGAATACAGCTGGAGGTGGGCCTTTGCTGGATGCCTCAAGATCCTCGCAGGTTTGGTCTCTGTCTACTGGAGCTGGCACAATCTCCAGATGCCTCGGGATGGGTAGAAAAAGAAAGAACAGGTGTAAAGGAATTAGCGTAGCTGCCGTTCATGAAATCAGTAGCACTAGATGAGAGTGTGTATTTAGATGTACTGGAGTATGGGGTTATGGGATGAACTTTTAAACTGGGAGACTGTGTCTGAGCCCTGAACACTGTCTGGAAGGCTATGAAGTTTTCAGTCTTCAGTGAGTGAAAAGCAGCTCAGGTGACCGACTCCACCCTTTAAGAACATTTCACTCAGTTTCAGCATATGATTGAGAAATGTTAGTGTCAGTATGATGAGGATATTTAATTGTCCTCGTGTTAACATGGTGTGTGCCAGAGGGAATCCTTCACCAATCCCAGTGCACAGAGCAACATAAACTCCTGGTGTATCCTGTACTTCAAAACACTTTGAAAATGATTTGTACAGAGATTGCTGCTTTGTGTGCGGATACTTTAGAATTTTGAGAGCTGTGATTTAACATTCCTCCTGAATGTGTATATAGGATGATAGCATTTTGTGTATTGTATTACAAATCTGTTTGTTTCTTCAAGGAACACATTAATGTCCAATTACCTTTTAATCAGGAAATTTGTGCATTTGTACATCGTCATGTCCAAATAATCTCGCTGTGAGCTGCAGAAGGTGTATTTCAGTGTGATTGTTTTATGGTGATTCTGTTGTGTGGTGGAGAGTTCCTGGATCGGTTTCTGTTCCTGTACAGGAAATATCATTTATTCCTAATACACTGTATAAATGTTTGAGTTGTTATTCTAATAAAGTTATACAATAATTATAATATTAGGATATTTACTTTTTCCTCATCTGGATTTTAATGAAAACATTACATTACTTTGTACATGTAGGCCCATGTGTGTTTCAAACTTTATATGCAATTCTTAAATGTTTATACAGTAGTGAAGCGAGAACTCTGGGGCTCTAACTAATGGTCTTGACCTTATTTTTGAAATCATACAGTACATGTCTTATATACCTGCGGTGTTCATTATGAAGTGGATTTAGATAATGTCTCACAGTCTGCGACAATAGGACACCCTGTTGGTGGTAAAGAGACAGGACTAATGGGTTGAGCTTTATGGATTTTTGGTAGAAGATTAATTTTGTTTTTGTATCGTGAATCTTCAGGCCAACAGGAACCTGATATTGAATTATTATTGTTGAAGTCATGTTAATCGGTTGGTCAAATTTCATGTAGTATTTTGTCTATATCCCGTAAAGGCATAAAGCTCAACCCATAAAAAATCCATAAAGCTCAACCCATTAGTCCTGTCTCTTTATCACCACCAGGGTGTCCTATTGTCTCTGGCAGTAGGGACTTTGGGTTGCTGATCAGAGAGAGCGAGGCTTTCAGCCAGGTTTGAAGGGAACCATTCCACATAAAGGATACTCTGGGAGAACAGTGCGGAGTGGACATTGAAAGGAAAGCCGGAGATCATGATGCCTGGGATGCTGACAATTCAAACCATGGCCTACCCTCACTTGGTGAAAAATAAAAAGATGTATTAACTTGGAATTGAGAGTTTGGCAGTGATTTCATTGGATAGTCACTTGGGTGGACAAAGGATGATCCCTTTACTTCTGTAGATAAGCCCACCGTTTCCTGTTGAAGAGGTTTGCCCCCCCCCCCCCCCCCTTTTGTCATATGTAAATCTGAGTTTATTTGTGTTAATTGTCTGCATTTTCTGGTGTTTCCTCATGGCTGTTAATCAGTTTCTTATGTTTTTTTTCTTACAGATGCATGTGTTGGTGAGATAAACTGTTTGTTTTTTTTTAACTGCTGACAATATTTCTACAAAATTCTAAATATAACTATTGTTATTTAGAGTGTATATTTAATACAGGAAATGACATCACCACAACACATCAAAATAACCCAAGATCATGCAGTACTTGCAGAACTTAATAACCCAAATAAACAAAATGCAAAAAAAAAAAAAAAAAATTGTAAACAAATTTTGTTAATGCTTTGGCTAAACAACATTAAGAAATTAGCATTTGGTGGAATAACCCCCGATTTACAGTTACAGCTTTCATGTGTTTCGGCTCTCCACCAGTTTTTCACATTGCTGTTGGGGAACTTTATACCACACTTTTAACAAACAGCGTGTTAGCATGATACATGCTAACTTAAACTATGTAAGTGAAATTGAAAGGCAATGTTTCACATTAGAGGTAGCCAAAATGAGGGAAAAAATTACAATATATTAGCTTTATATGATCCGAATAAGAGTTATATAAGACTTAATAACTTACCCATTGTCATAACAGCTTGTTTAAAAATCCTCTGCTGGATCTATTCTCTCTTCAAAAATGCTCCTGTTCATCATCGGACTCGCAATCTTCTTCTGAGGTAAAGGTAAACTCCTCCCACTGTCCAGAACATTCTGAAGAGCTTCTTCGGCTGTGCAGCGCGTGCCATCTTCCACACGTGCAGAAAACTCACTGAATCTGATCAGATTACCCAGCCTGTGATTGGCGTGTGGGCGTGTCCTGTCTCAGGTCAGTGTCAGATAATGAAGTGTGACAGAAATTCTGTGCCTCTCCTTACATAAACTTTATTATTGTAAATTGTAAGTGTAAAAATATATATATATAAATTATTTAATATAAATTAAAAGTTTTTTTTTTTTTTTGCATTTGTACTTTTGGTTAGTTTAATTGAACGATAAAACCAGCTGAAAATGGAGACTTCTCAGATCCGTCAGAACTACACCTACACCTCCATGGTAAGGAGCTCAGAGTGTACTGATGTGCTGGGATTCGAGCTGGACAGCTGACAGTGTGTGTGTGTGCTTTTACAGCTCAGTATTATTATTATCATTATTATTATTGTTTTTTTTCCCAATATCTGGGGATTTTTGGGGTCGTAACATGCTCAAAAACTCAAGAAAATCAGCACACAGGTTGGAATCTGCTGCCATTAGGACGCCTGAGCGGCTGGGCCTTGGGCGTGTATACATGCGAGACCTGGTACACATTTATATCTCATTAAGCTGAACAGCTTTCATATTGCATGTCATGGGCACTACTCGACAGGATGTCAGTTAATTTGGGTTGTTTACAAATGGATTTTGATATACTCCTCCTAGGTGATTTATATAATCGCCACCAAACCTGGCCAATGTGAAAAAGACATTGAGAAGGCAAAATTGCGAAGGGATTTTACATGTCTCAAACAGTTCAGCCGGGATCGTGCCTTAAACCTGCCTGGAAAGCGTCTAATAACCTGAGTAACAGCACAAGGTAAATGTCCCAGAGTTTATGTAGTTTATGATTAAGTACATAGTTTGCAGTATAATCTGTAATTTATTGCTAAAGGTTTTATTGCACATACTTTGTGCACACTAAAGGTTTTATCTTAGCACACTTCTAGTATATTTCTGTATTTTTCACAACAACTAGGATTAACATGGCAGGTTTAACCAGGAGGAACAGAATCTGTTCATAAAACAGTTTTACACTTGTTTGGTACAAGTAGCTGTCATTCAGAAATGTCACATGTTTTCAAAGGGGTCCAATACGCCTATTCTCTGACAGTCACATGACCGCATGTTCAGTTCATACTGACATTTTTACTGGAAAGGTAATACTACGCATTTGCTGCCGTAATTCTATTCGGGTTTTAAAAACGGGCGTAAGTAACTGCTGAAGTTTGTGTGTATACATTTATTTATTTATTATTATTTTTTGTTTGTTTATGAATGATCCCCCATTGACCATGCAGCCCAAATGTGACCGCTGTAATTATTCCTCACACACTTTCCTCTTCACTGTCCATCAGCTGTGTGACTTCCTGCAGTCTCACTACGTGAACTATCAAATGGGTACTATCAAGAAACTGGGTGACCACATCACCAATCTCACCAAGATGGACGCCTGTAACGACTGTAAGTACCTGTTTGATAAACACACCCTGGGAGAGAAAAGTTAAACCTGCCGCCACACTGATCAGCAGAACCGCCATCATCAGGTTGTAATGCAGTATTTCATTAATCTCCTAGAATTCGAAATAAAATGTGTCAGTTAATGTATAAATAATATATGTTGAAATATTTTCATGACTATAAATGTATTCTGACTGAAATGTATTTATTTACTGAATGGAATGAGTTGGTTAAAAGTATCCACAATGTTGGTGAAAGTTCACAATTAGGAGAGTAGAAGCAGCTTTTAATGTGAAATATGTCACCCTGTCAGGCTAAAAAAGGTTAGACATAGCTATACAATATTCCAGTTAGGTGTACAAAACAAGTGTAGCTGTTGGCAATAGCAATGAATCGCGGAAACAGCGATGTCTGGGAGCTCATTATCCCCTGAGTAGGATGAACTTAATCACTGTATGAATGTATTTGCACGACTAGCAAAAGCATCTCAACACTTACAGTCGCTCACTCGCTATGATTGTTCTGGAAGCAGCAGTATGGTGGGTGTTTCTGAGGCACTTAGTATACGGCGCACTAAATGCTGGAACTGTTGCATCACACGTCACAAGAAAGCTTCTGGAAAGCACACACTGAAGAGGCTTTATGCCGGCTTGGTGAGTTTGATATGTATAACCCAAGGAATGTAAAGACGGCCTGTTGAAAGGGTCTTCTAGTGGAATTATAGTGCGATTTCTTTGTTAAAGTGGGTAGTGCCCCTCTCTCTCTGTCTTTTATTCTCTCTGTCTTTCTGTCGATGTACACAAGCTCCTCCTGAATTATCAGTAATTAACTTTTAACGGTTATTAACGGTTATTGGTGAGTTCTCACCACCTATCGCCAGTCTGCTGCTGAAGATGGCTCCATATAGACATGCTAACAGTTTTGCTCTCAAGATTAAATAACTGAAGAACTGAGAAATTTTTCTGTGTTCAAAATATAGGGAAATTTCCTGGAAACATAATCACATTGTTTGGCTGCACAGCAGGTATGGAAGAGAATGATTTAGAATCTCACTTTCCGACTATCACCCAGATGAGGATTTCTTTATTTATTACCGTCACCTCCAGCTTGCTCATCAGGGACAAACTCATAAATTAAAAACCTAAATCCATAATTTAGATGTTCCTATAAATCAGCTTTGTGGCAGATTTTGTTCATGCAAAATTGTTTGAAATAACAAAATTTTAAATAACTCTATTCATTAAAAATTTATGCGAAATGTCTTTATTTGTGAAGCTTATCTATGTGATGGACTCAGGCTTTAATGCTGAATCAGCATTTTCCATCAGGGCTCATGTTTACCTCGTCATTGTCCCAGGAGTCTCACAGCGTCAAAGAAACCTTTAGCAAACATCATGATTACTGTTAATAGTTTATAATGACGCACATCAATAATGATTTAGTTCTCAGATTCATAATGAAGAACTGGAATTTCTGATTTATTAAGATGAAATTTTTAGTTTTTTTGTTTTGTTTTATTTAAAATATGTTCCCGCTTTTTATTTGTCCTTAAGTGTTAATGCAATATAGAGTGTGATGTATTATAGGTCTTAGTTAGAGTTGAGATTTTAATGCTGTTATTTATTTTATCTTACTGGTTTGCATTTATTTAATCATTATGTTCCTGTATAGTATTATGAAACCATTTATTATTATTATTATTATTATTATTATTATTATTATTATTATTGATGGCCATTCTCCAGGTGTGCTATGAACATGCCTGCAAAACCTCTCACCTTCAAAACAATGAGACAGGAAACGTTTTGTAATAAACACTCAGTTTCTTTACTCTTAGCCAAAAAGTCTGTCATACTGATTTATTCTCTGTGTAATAAAACACCTCAGGTATGAAACTGCTGTGTCACGATTCACTCAGCGGGAAATAAACATTGCTGGCATCACAGTGCAACAGTGTATAAATAGGAAGGAGGTTGTGTCGCTGTCAGATCTCTACAGACTGGAGAGAGGTTCTTGCTTCAACAGTGATTGAACGGAACGTCTTGTTCGGCTCGCTCTATTTATTCCTTTAATCTAAAGTTTATTTTTGTACTTTTGGTTTGTTTAATAAAACGATAAAACCAGCTGAAAATGGCTTCTCAGATCCGTCAGAACTACCACCGCGACTGCGAGGCCGCCATTAACAAGATGATGAACATGGAGCTTTACGCCTCCTACACCTACACCTCCATGGTAAGGAGCTCAGACTGTACTGATGTGCTGGGATTCGAGCTGGACAGCTGACTGTGCGTGTGTGTGTGTGTTTTCTTTATAGCTCAGTTTTCTACATTATGATTATAATGATTGTCATTATTACGATTATTATTTTACCTCAGGCTTATTACTTTACTCGGGATGACGTCGCTCTCGAGGGCTTCGCGCATTTCTTCAAAGAGAACGCGCACGAGGAGCGCGAGCACGCCGAGAAGTTCATGTCGTTCCAGAACAAGAGAGGCGGCCGCATTTTCCTCCAGGACGTCAAGGTAACGCCACACCTACGGGGTTACACATTGTTTGTGTTCACTCAAGCATGTACACGCTCACACCCATACAGGTGCACGCATACACGGGTGTGTACACAGAGACAGAACAGGGAAGAGCAAAGGGCGGTACCTCCTGAATTGTTGCCTTGTTGTAGGTTTATATTATTGTTTTAAAGTATTTCTGAATGAATTGAAGCTGTTTAATAGAATGTGAGACCGGTTGGAGTTCTGTATCTACCAAACTGTTGGTCAAATGAACATGGTGTTAAAATATTAATGCTTTGAAACATATCAGAGATCAGACCTGAAGAGTCACTGTGTGTGTAATGCGTGTGTGTTTAAGAAACCGGAGCGTGATGAGTGGGGCAATGGACTGGAGGCCATGCAGTGTGCTTTAGAGCTGGAGAAGAAGGTGAACCAGGCTCTGCTGGACCTGCACAAACTCGCCACTGATAAAGGAGATCCTCATGTGAGTTACAGCTTAAAGAGAGAACCTTTTAATAAACTGAGAATGGTAACTGTTAGCTGTTGGAATGTAATTATTCCTCACATACTTTCCACTTGACTCTCCATCAGCTGTGTGACTTCCTGGAGTCTCACTACCTGAACGAGCAGGTGGAGACCATCAAGAAACTGGGTGACCACATCACCAACCTCACCAAGACGGGTGCTGCCAACGACCGCATGGCCGAGTACCTGTTTGATAAACACACCCTGGGAGAGAAGAGTTAAACCTGCCTCCACACTGATCAGCAGAACCTCCATCATCAAACCTAATGAGAGTTAGTCTGCAGTAATGTGTGTGTAGGCCTGCAGCTTGGAGTAGAGTCTGGAGTAGTTTCCTGTCTGTTCTGTCTATGATCTCTTATTCTCATGTGGAGGATTAAACATTAAAGAATAAACATTTTGAGCTGGATGCAGTGAGTTATTGTTTTTTGTCCAGATTGTGTTATTTTAATCATACTTCTCAACAAGTCTGCCCTGTGCAGTCTGACAGTACTGTATGGGTGTAATGTACACGTGTCTAATTACTGGCTTAAACATCAGTGTGAGATATTTATGGGGAGGAACATCTGATTCAGTTTTAAAAGGTTGTTGGTGGCTCAGTGGTAGGCTTCTCTTCTGCCATGTGAGTCCCAGACCCTCAGCAGTGCCACCTATGCCATTGATTCAATCAGTAAAATTTATCTACAGTACAATGACCATACAAGACATCATTTGCAGTACATACAGATAAGAATCAGGAAGTACAGGTAATTACTGCACAGTAACTTTATCTAACTTTTTAATTGTTAAAATTCACAGCACTTCATAAATGTAGTCCATTCATAGATTAAATTACCATATAATATAAAAGATGTATGCCCCAAATAAATATTTAATTATATACTAATTGATTTGTGTAATTTGAACAAGTCTGGGAATCTGCTAACCATACAGTTAGGATAGTGCAAGTAGATTTTCCATTAGATGATACATGTAAACATTTCTTGTTGAAAAAAGCTGTGTGCCTTTATCAGTCCAGTGCCGTTACATTGAGGAGATGTATGGCTTATTGGAAAAAACTGTTACATAGCGCTTTTAACAATTGTCATCGCCGCAAAGCAGCATTACACAATCAAAAGGATTAGTTAAGTTTGTATGAAATGTGAATGTGTATGAATCAAAATGGTCAGATAGCCCCTGATGAGCAAGCCGAGGGTGACAGTGGCAAGGAAAAACTCCCAGACAGTGATGCAGCTGCTCAGGATGTTCTCAATAGTCTCTCTATAGAAAATGGTTAGATTCTGTGGTGCAAGCTGGGCCTTCCTCAGCCTTCTTAGGAAGAAGAGATGCTGCTGGCCTATTTTTTTTTAAAGAGCTGGTGTTGAGGGACCAGGTGAGGTACTCTGTCAAGTGGACAACAAGGAGTTTGGTGCTCTTAATTATCTCCACAGAGGAGCTGTTGGTGTGAAGTTAAGCCTTTCTTTGTCACATATACATTACAGCACAGTGAAATTCTTTCTTCGCATATCCCAGCGTAACTGGGTCAGAGCACAGAGTCAGCCATGATACAGAGCCCCTGGAGCAGATAGGTCACTCCATGTTCTCCTGAAGTCAATAACCATCTCTTTTGTTTTAGCAACATTCAGAAACAGTTTGATTTCTTTACACCAGTCTATCATCAGCAAACTTGACAATGTGATTGGAGGTGTGTATCAGTCCTGAGTCAGCAGTGTGCACACATCCCTGCAGACCCCCAGTGCTTAGTGTGGTGGTGCTGATCTGTATACATATATATGATGATTGTATTGAATGCTGAGCTGAAGTCTATGAACAGCAATCAAACACAAGTGTCCTTTTTGTCTAAGTTTGTGAGGGCCAGATGGAGTGTGGTGGAATGGTTAGGACGATACGCAAACTCCAGCAGATCCAGTGAGGGGGGCAGCAGGGTCTTGATGTATCTCATGACAGAGGCATGGGCAGGGTTAGCTCAGTGGTTAACGCATTGAACTACGGTTCAGATGATCCCAGGTTCAAACACCACAACCACCAAGTTGCCGCTGTTGGGACCTTGAGCAAGGCCCTTAACCCTCAATTGCTCAGATGTAATGAGATAAAACAGGATGGTAGTCACTGAGTCAGAACACATTTCCCTCTCTCTGTCGAGCTATACATGTCGCTGCTGAGTTGCCAATGATCCAGACCCCGCTGCCCTCTGGACCCGTCTAACCCGTCCTGGAGTCCTGCTTCTGGTTGGAGATCTCGTCGCATGGATGCCCCGTGTGGTCTGCCTGGCATGTGTGTGGTGGCTGGGGATGGTTTCCACGAAGACTGTCCTGTCCTCGACTAATGCAGACAGCTGTTCTTTGGGACCTGTGACTTCAGTCGTTCGATAGCTCAGGACTGGAATTTCCATACAGTCTACCTGAGCCTCCAGGAACAAACTGGACTCCATTTTATTTAAACACATCTCCTGTTATACTGAACTTCCAGTCTTCCAGTATCACCCAGATGAGGATAGGTTCCCTTTTAAGTCTGGTTCCTCTCAAGGAAGAGGAATTTCTTCCTATTACCATCTCAGGGAGTTTTTCCTTGCCACTGTTGCCCTCGGCTTGCTCATCAGGGACAATCTTATCATTTTGATTCATACACATTTCATACAAACTTACTTCTTTTGATTGTGTAAAGTTGCTTTGCGACAATGTCAATTGTTAAAAGCGCTATACAAATAAAATGTAATTGGCTTGAACATGAGAATGAGAATTGTTCAGCACTTTGGTCCGGTTGCTTTATGTGGGTTGACTCTGCATCCAGCTTTCCTCACATCAGTCATGGTGAGACACAGCACTTGGTTGAGGGGTGATCTTCCTCACTATCATGTCATACTGCACATCAAACCAAATGTAGAAGCTGTTCAGCGCATTTGGAAGGAAGCCGTCACTGTCACATGCAGGTGATGATGTCCTGTAGTTGGTGACAGCTTGTATGGCACCAACTTACAAGACTTGTATGGACTTTGAAGTGGTTGTGGATTCTCTCGGTATGTGCACACTTTGACTCTCTGATGGCCCAAGCCACCAATGTAGAGACACGAAACATGTTTGTGAAAACAAAGATGCAGCAGTTTCTAAACTCACATCATGTAGTCTGCTGGAGTTGAATGTAGTACAATTGATTGTCCAGGGAGCAGACATTTGAGAGAAGGATGAATGGGAGAGCCAGCCTACTCGTGTAATTTCTTACCTTTCACAGACTACAACCCGCTTGCCACGCTTCCTCTTTCTTGTGCACCACTTTCGAATGGTCCCTCCCTCCATCCACCGGCATCAGGCATTGCCGAGGACTGGAGGTCTGGTTGGTGCAGCAAGACGAGGTTGTGTCGTTTTTCCCGCAGCTCATCCTGTATGTTGTTTACTGGTTTACTGAGTTCCAAAATTGTCTGGCAATGGTACATACTGTACAGACACTGGTTGCTCTGCTGTCCATATACCATGTAAAAACAAGTTACAACACGAAATAAACTAATAGCACCATTATGGATCTGGAGCGACCGCGGCCACTCTGCCATCTTGGATTCTCGAAGAGAATGATTTTTAATTGCACTATTTGGAATTGCTCAGTTGAGGACTAGTACCCTTTTAAACTCCAGTTCCTCTCAAAGTTTCTTCCTCATGTCATTTCAGGGATTTTTCACTTGTTACCATCACCTCCTGCTTGCCTCCTGGCCCTAAATAACCTGGGATAGGCTCCAGGCCAACCCCCCCACACACATACTATCCTCCCCTCAAGATAAAGCAGTATTGATGATGAGTGAGTAAGTGAGCGAGTGAGCATCAAGCAGCTTTTTGTGACAGCTTTTGTGTAAAATTGTATTGAATCAAAATCAGTTTAAATAACTCTATTCATTTAAACTTTGAGCTTAACGTCTATATTTGTGAAGCTTATCTATGTGACGGACTCGGCCTTTAACCCTCAATCAGCATTTTCCATCAGGGCTCATCTTTACCTTGTCACGGTCTCAGGAGATTCATAGTGTTAAACAAACATTTAGCAAACGTCATGATTACTGTTCATAATTCATTATTGTTCTCATTAATAATTATTTTACTCTCAGGTTTTGTAAAAGACAGCTGGACCTTCTGATTTATTATGAGATTTAGGGTGTTTTGTTTTATTTGAGCTACGTAATATGTTCCTGCATTTATTTTTGTTTTAATGCGATATAGAGTGTGATGTACTGTAGGTCTTATTTAATTTAAGGGTAAGATTTTAATACTGTGCTATTTATTTTATCTTACTGCATTGCATTATTTAATCATTATTTTCCTATATAGTATTTTGAGACCATTTATTATTATTATTATTATTATTATTATTATTGATGGCCATTCTCCAGGTGTGCTATGAACATGCCTGCAAAACCTCTCACCTTCAAAACAATGAGACAGAAAGAGGTTTTAATAAATGCTCCAGTTTCTTTACTCTTAGCCAAAATGTCTGAGTCATACTAATTTTTTTCTCAAACACTTCAGGTATAAAACTGCTGTGTCACGATTCACTCAGCGGGAAATAAACACTGTTGGTCGTGATTGGCCAGACTGACTTTACCCCGCCTATTAATATTTAATTCTCTTATCTGATTGGCTGCTTGTGTTTGCATCACAGTGCAACAGTGTATAAATAGGAAGGAGGTTGTGTCGCTGTCAGATCTCTACAGACTGGAGAGAGGTTCTTGCTTCAACAGTGATTGAACGGAACGTCTTGTTCGGCTCGCTCTATTTATTCCTTTAATCTAAAGTTTATTTTTGTACTTTTGGTTTGTTTAATAAAACAATAAAACCAGCTGAAAATGGAGACTCAGATCCGTCAGAACTACCACCGCGACTGCGAGGCCGCCGTTAACAAGATGATGAACATGGAGCTTTACGCCTCCTACACCTACACCTCCATGGTAAGGAGCTCAGACTGTACTGATGTGCTGGGATTCGAGCTGGACAGCTGACAGTGTGTGTGTGTGTTTTATAGCTTGTTGTTAATGCTGTTATTATTTTACCTCAGGCTTATTACTTTACTCGGGATGACGTCGCGCTCGAGGGCTTCGCGCATTTCTTCAAAGAGAACGCGCACGAGGAGCGCGAGCACGCCGAGAAGTTCATGTCGTTCCAGAACAAGAGAGGCGGCCGCATTTTCCTCCAGGACGTCAAGGTACCGACACACCTACGGGGTTACACATTGTTTGTGTTCACTCAAGCATGTACACGCTCACACCCATACAGGTGCACGCATACACGGGTGTGTACACAGAGACAGAACAGGGAAGAGCAAAGGGCGGTACCTCCTGAATTGTTGCCTTGTTGTAGGTTTATATTATTGTTTTAAAGTATTTCTGAATGAATTGAAGCTGTTTAATAGAATGTGAGACCGGTTGGAGTTCTGTATCTACCAAACTGTTGGTCAAATGAACATGGTGTTAAAATATTAATGCTTTGAAACATATCAGAGATCAGACCTGAAGAGTCACTGTGTGTGTAATGCGTGTGTGTTTAAGAAACCGGAGCGTGATGAGTGGGGCAATGGACTGGAGGCCATGCAGTGTGCTTTAGAGCTGGAGAAGAAGGTGAACCAGGCTCTGCTGGACCTGCACAAACTCGCCACTGATAAAGGAGATCCTCATGTGAGTTACAGCTTAAAGAGAGAACCTTTTAATAAACTGAGAATGGTAACTGTTAGCTGTTAGGATGTAATTATTCCTCAAACACTTTCCTCTTGACTCTCCATCAGCTGTGTGACTTCCTGGAGTCTCACTACCTGAACGAGCAGGTGGAGACCATCAAGAAACTGGGTGACCACATCACCAACCTCACCAAGATGGACGCTGGCAACAACCGCATGGCCGAGTACCTGTTTGATAAACACACCCTGGGAGAGAAGAGTTAAACCTGCCTCCACACTGATCAGCAGAACCTCCATCATCAAACCTAATGAGAGTTAGTGTGCAGTAATGTGTGTGTAGGCCTGCAGCTTGGAGTAGAGTCTGGAGTAGTTTCCTGTCTGTTCTGTCTATGATCTCTTATTCTCATGTGGAGGATTAAACATTAAAGAATAAACATTTTGAGCTGGATGCAGTGAGTTATTGTTTTTTGTCCAGATTGTGTTATTTTAATCATACTTCTCAACAAGTCTGCCCTGTGCAGTCTGACAGTACTGTATGGGTGTAATGTACACGTGTCTAATTACTGGCTTAAACATCAGTGTGAGATATTTATGGGGAGGAACATCTGATTCAGTTTTAAAAGGTTGTTGGTGACTCAGTGGGCTTCTCTTCTGCCATGTGAGTCCCAGACCCTCAGCAGTGCCACCTATGCCATTGATTCAATCAGTAAAATTTATCTACAGTACAATGACCATACAGTACAAGACATCATTTGCAGTACATACAGAATCAGGTAACATCAATTAATACACTAACTTTAATATTCTATCATTTAAACCAGGGCGATATAAGTACAGTATACAAATCATTTGCAGTAGATATAGATAATCAGTGAGTGCAGGCAAAAACTGTACAGTAACTTAATTCTATAATTTAGATTTTTGATTGTCAAGTTAATTTTATTTATATAGCGCTTTTAACAATTGACATTGTCGCAAAGCAGCTTTACACAAAAACAGAAGTAAGTTTGTATGCAATGTATATGAATCAAAATGATAAGATTGTCCCTGATGAGCAAGCCGAGGGCGACGGTGGCAAGGAAAAACTTCCTGAGATGGTAATAGGAAGAAACCTTGAGAGGAACCAGACTCAACAGGGAACCCATCCTCATCTGGGTGATAACGGAGAGCAGGGATTGATCAGCATAATACTGTGTAAGACTGGAAGTTCAGTATAACAGGAGATGTGTTTAAAATTAAAATTAAAAGGACTCCAGTTTGTTCCTGGAGGCTCAGGTAGACTGTAGGAGATTCCAGTCCTGAGCTATCGAACAACTGAAGTCACAGGTCCCCAGAGCATCAATCGATGACAGGACAGTCTTCATGGAAACCATCCCCAGCCACCACACGAATCCAGGCAGACCACACGGGGCATCCATGCGACGAGATCTCCAACCAGAAGCAGGACTCCAGGACGGGTTAGACGGGTCCAGAGGGCAGAGGGGTCTGGATCACTGGCAACTCAGGAGCGAACATGTACAGCTCGACAGAGAGATAGAGAGAGGGAAAGGAGAGAGGGAGAGAGAGAGAGGAGAGAGCAGAAGAGGAGAGAACAGAAAATAAGGAGAGATGGCAGTTAGGTCTGGTCACAGTCAACATGTATAAGGTGAATGTATATTTAGTGCAACGTGCAAGCAGGGACTCCGGCAGGACTAACTATAACAGCATAACTAAAAGGGAGAGCCAGAAGGAAACACAAACATGAGGGGGAACTGAGATGTAAAGCAACCAATCACCTCACCGTCAACAAACCTGAGTGATCAATGAGAGTGGGGAGGACAGCATCTAAACATACCAGTTCACCAGAATACTCTACGTCCATGAGTCCCCCAGATCTGCTCCTTTACCTAAGGTTAATCTATTTACAAAAATGCTTGGCTAAATAAATAGGTTTTTAGCCTAGACTTAAACACTGAGACTGTGTCTGAGTCCCGAACATTAATAGGAAGACTATTCCATAACTTTGGGGCTTTGTAAGAAAAAGCTCCGCCCCCTGCTGTAGTTTTAATAATACGTGGTACTGACAGGCAGCCTGCATTCTTTGATGGAAGTAGGCGTGGCGGATCGTAAGACACTAACAGTTCACTCAAATACTGTGGCGCGAGACCATTTAGTGCTTTAAATGTCAAAAGTAGTATCTTAAAATCGATGCGAAATTTCACAGGGAGCCAATGCAGTGTAGATAAGATAGGGGTGATGTGCTCGTATCTTCTGGTTCTAGTGAGGACTCTCGCTGCTGCATTCTGTACTAACTGAAGCTTGTTTATACACCTAGTTGAACAACCAGACAGTAAGGCGTTACAATAGTCCAACCTAGAGGTGATAAAAGCATGAACTAGTTTTTCTGCATCATTTAGTGACAATATGTTTCTTATCTTGGCAATATTTCTAAGGTGAAAGAAATCTATCCTGGTGATATTATCTACATGAGCTTCAAACGAAAGGCTGGAATCTATAATCACACCGAGGTCTTTTACTGTTGCATTTGATGGAACAGAAAGGCCATCTAAAGTTACAGTGTGATCAGAAAGCTTACTTCTAGCTACTTGTGGTCCTATGACCAGAACTTCTGTCTTATCAGGATTAAGCAGAAGAAAATTAATTAACATCCATTCTCTTATGTCCTGCACACACTGCTCAATTTTAGCAAACTGGTTTTTCTCATCTGGTTTTGCTGAGACATATAATTGTTTGTCATCAGCATAACAATGAAAACTAATACCATGTTTACGAATTATGTTGCCCAGAGGAAGCATGTAAAGGGAAAAAAGCAGTGGGCCTAAAACTGAACCCTGTGGAACACCAAACTCCACTTGAGAACATGAGGAATGGTCACCATCTAAATCTACAAACTGATAACGATCAGTCAAATAGGATCTGAGCCACAAGAGGGCAGTTCCCTTAATTCCTACTATCTTTTCTAATCTGTGAAGGAGAATACTATGATCAATGGTGTCAAAAGCTGCACTGAGGTCCAGTAACACAAGTATAGTGACGCAACCCTGATCAGAGGCCCATAGGAGGTCGTTTACTACTTTAACAAGTGCTGTCTCTGTGCTGTGATGAGGCCTAAATCCTGACTGATACAGTTCATTTATGCTATTTCTGTGTAGATGTGAACATAGCTGCTGTGATACTACCTTTTCCAAAATCTTGGAGATAAAGGGAAGGTTTGATATCAGCCTGTAATTAGAAAGCTGACTGGGGTCAAGGTCAGGTTTCTTGATTAGCGGTTTAATAACGGCTAATTTAAAGGATTTGGGGACATACCCACTACTGAGTGAACAGTTAATTACTTTCAACAGGGGTTCTATTATTGCTGGTACTATCTGTTTGAGAAAATGTGTCGGTATAGGATCTAATATACAGGTTGACGATTTTGAAGAAGAGATGAGTGAAATTAGTTCCCTCGCTTCAAGGGGAGTAAAGTGTTCTAAGTTCTGATGTGATGTGGTTAGATCATCTGAATTATTTAAATTGTCTGGTTTCAAAGCCTGAATTTTTTGCCTAATATTTATGATTATGTTATTGAAAAAGTTCATGAAATCCTCACTACTGCATGATGTTGTTGTGGAGATTTCTGCAGTGGTCTTGTTTTTAGTTAAGTTAGCTACGGTATTAAATAAAGATCTCGGGTTGTTTTTGTTATTTTCTATAAGAGTGGAGAGATACGTTGATCTAGCATCACTGAGAGCTTTTTTATAGTTCAGGATGCTCTCCTTCCAAGCTATTTTGAATACTATCAATTTAGTTTGGCCGCCATTTACGTTCGAATTTTCGAGCGGTTTGTTTTAAAGCACGTGTTTGGTCATTATACCAAGGAGCGAGTTTCTTATCTCTAATCATTTTCCTTTTAACTGGAGCTACATTATCTAAGCTATAACGAAGTGCTGACTCTAGATATTCATTCGCCTGTTCGAGTTCTGTGAAGTCAGATGGCGATCCAATCAAAGTTGATAACTCTGGAAGATTATTGATAAAGCTCTGTGCGGTATTTGATGTAAATGTACGTTTAAGGTGGAAGCGCGGTGCTGTGCTGCATACATTATTACTATGACACGCTTTAATCGAGACAAGATAGTGATCTGAGATAACTTCAGACTGTGGAATTGTGGTTATATTTCCTATACTTAATCCGAAGGATAATATTAAATCTAAAGTGTGACCTGCTTTATGAGTGGGTCCTACTACACACTGATTTACTCCTACTGAGTCCAGTATGGACAAGAATGCTGTTCTCAGAGGGTCTTCTGGATTCTCAAAATGAATATTAAAGTCTCCAGCAATTAACGCTTTGTCTACAGAAACAACAAGGTTTGAGAGGAAATCTGCAAATTCGCAGAGAAACTCCGAATACGGCCCTGGGGGTCTGTAAATGATGATTAGCGGGATCGACTGAGCTGACTTTATGTTACTATAGAGAACTTCAAATGCATTAGATTTAAAACTGTGTTTTTGTACGAGAGACAGATTATGGTTATAAATAACTGCGACTCCTCCTCCTCTACCAGTTAGCCGAGGCTGGTGTATGTAGCTGTATCCAGGAGGACTAGCTTCATTTAGAGCTACATACTCGTCCTGTTTAATCCAGGTTTCTGTTAAACATAATATATCAAACTCCTGATCTGTGATAATTTCATTAACAATAACTGCTTTAGATGCGAGAGATCTAATATTGAACAGTCCTAGCTTCAGATCAGAGGTGCCGGCTGCGCATTCAGTGTGATCTGAGTTTGTGGTATCTATGTTAATTAAATTACTAAAACAGACTTTCTTAGTCTTTCTAAATTTATGTTTATCTCGGGGAACAGACACAGTCTCAATATGATGAACCCTGAGTGACGACTCTCTGCAGCTAGCAGACGGTTGGTTTAGCCTGTCTGTCTGCTCCCTGGCCTGGGCTCTGGATTGTCACCGATTAACTAGGCCTCTTCTGAGACTATGTGCTATACTGCAAGAAATGAGACCAGCACCTTCCCGAGTGGGATGGACACCGTCCCGCCCTAACAGGCCAGTTTTGCCCTCAAAGGTCTTCCAATTGTCTATGAAGCCCACGTTGTTTTCGGAGCACCACCTGGACATCCAGCGGTTCAGCGACCATAACCTGCTGTAAGCTATGTCGCCACGTCTCATTGGGATGGGACCAGAGCAAACTACTTCATCGGACATCGCCTTCGCTATTTTAAACACCTCTGTAAAGTTATGCTTGCTAACCTCTGACTGACTAAGGCGTATATCGTTAGCTCCAGCATGTACCACTATCTTGGAGAACCTATGCTGTCCTAGAGCCCTAAGATTACCTGCTATGTCCGGTGCTCTGGCTCCCGGGATACACCTGACCACTGCTGCTGGCGCCCCTAAAGGTCTAGCTAATTTCACATGTCTCAGTATAGAGTCTCCTATAACCAGAGCTCTTTCAGGTTTCTCAGTGGGTGCATCACTGAGGAGAGCGAACCTGTTGGACACGTGAAGCGCAGAAGAGGTGTGCTCCGGTGGGCTAGCCTTAGCGTTAGATTTGGCTGAACGAGTATGCTGCCGAGTCGTCACCCACTCGCTGATTATCTCCACCTGCGGCACCCAGACTTTCCGCTACAGGATTAACGGTGCTCTTGTGCTCTCTAACCCTCTCTAAAGTCTGGATGTGCTCCTTTAATGCTACTATCTTCTCCGTCAGGGTGCTAACTAACACACACCTATCACAAATAAAATTATCACTAATGACGGAGGAAGAATGTCTAAACATCCTGCACTCCACACACTGAGCGAGCTGAATGGTAGACATAATAACGTACCTTTGTGCCGGAGTTGTGATTATTTGCTGATGGATTTGCTTGTTGTTGGTCAGATGATAGGCGCGTTCTCTCAAAAAGCGCAAAAAAACGGATAAAGTCCAGTAGTGTTAAAGCGTAAAAACTAGTTTGTTATTTAGTAAAAACGGAAAAAATATATAATTATAAAAAACTAAACAAAATATAATCTAAAACGTTGTTCAATTTCACAGCACTTCATAAAGGTGCTGTTATTCACATAAATGTTTTTGTTTGCATTAGTAGTCCATTCATAGATTAATTTTAACCCTGTAATATAATGTCACAAATGATTAATTATATATTAAGTGATTTGTGTGATATGCATTACCTAATTGGTCAGTCAAAGATTTAAAAGCACACCCACTCAGCCAATAAAAAAACAACTTGAAGAAATGTGCAGATTAATTTGCACACTGTAATAGTGCTGTATCCCAAATAAATATTTAGATTATATATTAACTTATTTATGTAATATGAATCAGTCTGGGAATCTAACCACACAGGAATGAAATGAAACAAGTGTCGATGTTGGAAACGCAATGAATTGCGGAAACAGCGATGTCTGGGAGTTCATTATCCTCCGAGTAGAAGATGAACTTAATATATGAAAGTATGTGCATGACTAGCAAAAGTATCTCAACACTTAGTTCACTCGCTATGATTGTTCTGAAAGCAGCAGTATGGTGGGTGTTTCTGAGGCATACGGAATGCGGCTCACTTGATGCTGAAGGTGTGGTGTTACACAAAACTAGTCTAGAATGACAGCAAGCATTTGGAAAGCACACACTGAAGAAGCTTTATGCTGAATTGGTGTGTTCAGTGTGTATAACCCAAGGAATGTGAAGGCGGCCAGTTGAAAGGGTCTTCTAGTGGATTTCTAGTGTGATTTCTGTGTTGAAGTGGGTAGTGCTTCTCTCTCTCTCTCTCTTTCTCTCTCTGTCGATGCCCCTCCAGAGTCATCAGTGTTCCTGACCCTTTCTGCTTTCTGGACTTGCCTGATCCCTCTTGATGGCCTACGTCCAGTTGGAGTTCTCATCACTAACAGCCAGTCACTGCTGCTGAGTATGGCTCTATACAGACCCTCTAACTGTCTTGCTCTCAAGTCGCCATCAATGAAGAGCTGAGAACTTCAACAAAATAGGCTTTGTGTATAACAATGCGGGTCTTGTGAGGGGCAGAACCGTGGGAAAACACTGTTCAGAAAAGACAGATCTGGATGCATTTATGGCACAGAGTCCTGACCAAGCAGAGGCATGGTCAGCCAGACGCATGGTTGCTAGGCGATGCAACCACAAAGGCAATCACCACGTAACAAAATGATCACACCATCAAAAGGCCTCGCGTGTCTGCACAGGGTGCAGGAAATCGTTGAAGGTCAAGTTAGAGTCCTTGATAAGCATGATGAAGCCCTAGTCGTTCTAATTTCGGAGATGCGTGGGATTAATAATTGCCTTGAGAAAATATTTGGGCAGCTCAAGGCATAGGACACTTCTGGGTTTCTATCTGGCTGTGAGACGAATCTGAAATTGACTTGTGCCTCTGGTTCAATTACCCCCTCTGGTGGCCAAAACCCGACTACCCACTCCACAGACAATGCAGGCGAGCAAGAGAGGTGCAATGCCTTTATCCTGCAATGCTCACTTATATTCGAGCTGCAACCTTCCCAGTTTCAACTGAAAGGGCAAAGGTTGCATTTATGGTGTCTCTGCTCATAGGCAGAGCACTTGAGTGGGCCACTGCAGTGTGGCACTTAGGGCTACATTTCACCATCTGCATATGGTGAGCAATGTAGTGTCACCCCTCCTTTCCATTCGTCAAGGGAGGTGATCTGTACCAGATTATACAGTCTAGTTTCATACACGGCCCACCAGCTCAGGGTGGAATGATGCAGCCCTTAGAGCAGCTGAAGGGTGAGCCAGCCATATGTGATCCTCCGCAGGATCTGGAGGAGTTATATAGGCTTGCCATCCATGTGGATAACTGCATTCATGAGCGTCAGATGGGAAACATCTCCTCCACCCCATAAATGCTGCTCTGAGCGCCTAGCTGGTCACTCCTCCAGCTATAGGCATAAAGCCTCATCCTCTGCCCATGGAAACAGAGCTTGAGGCTTCACATCCTGCCCCTGATTTAGAACCGGAATTAGAGCTTGAGCTGGTATTCATTTTAGAGCCCATGCAGGTAGGGATAATGCGCCAGGCTCGCCACTCAAAGTAGCGGGCCACGGGGCCGCCAGAGGGCAAGCGAACAAACTCCCTGAATGATCAGCCAATTAAGTCAGTGTCCGTGGCACAGTGGACTGCCCCAGTCACACCATGGTTTCAATATCACTCTGAGCAAACCTTGTTTCTCGTTTCCTCCATTCCATCTCAAACGGGGGGTGTCAGTGCACCTCCCTAAGCTGTCTTAAGAGCACCCAACTCCTCAGGGTATCCTGCCCGTACCCCTTCTAACTGCCCCTCAGGGCTACTGAGATGGAAAGGAAGTGTTCTCCAAGAAAGAGGCTCATGGGCACCCTCCACGGAGGCAACACTGGCAACAATGTAGACCCATGTCCAACAACCAGTTTACACCTTGTACCTAATCCCCCCAAATATACACTCACCCATGGGATGGCAAAGGGATGCCCCCATGGAGGCCAAGTGGAGGACCAACAGGCTCGGTGCCAAGAGCCTAGGTGACAGAGTGTTCCCAGCATACACTGGACCCTGAACTCATTAATGATTTAGAATCTGAATTAGAGCTTTAGCTGGAAGACATAGGAGAGTCCATTCAGCTAGGCGTTGCCAGGCTCACCCCTCAACGGAGGGTTCACAAGGCATAAGTCCATAAGTCCCCTGATATTGGTGCACTTTGTGCGATCATTAGGACATTTAGACAAAAACACAAAGGCAAAAGACCCAGCCTTAGTCTTCCTGAGAAGTCGGCGTGATACAGTGAGAGAGCGATACACATCAGTTCGGTGTGCGCTCTCAGTTTGAGTTAACGTGTGACCAGCATATAGGCACACATAAATCCTCAGTAAGGTGGAATCACCCTGAGAGGATATAGAGTTATTTTTATTTTCCAGAGCCCCAGAGCTCAAGGAGACAGCGAAGCTTTATTTATTTTGTGATTTCATTTTTTTGTTTCCTTTTTAGTTTCCAAGTACTAATTCCACGCTAAACGGGGAGGTCTTCCCATGCGTGTCTCATAAGCACTCTCATAGGCGCCTATTTCATTGACCCCCATAGAAGGCCTGTGTAAGGGCTGTTATGAACTTTACTACATCTCGTGATGTGGCTCTCTAATCGGCACCACGTAACATTGTATAAAAACTATAGTCAATTTCCCGGTAACATGACCTCATGACCTTCATGCTGCACAGCACAGAAGTATGAAAGGAAATTATTTATAGTCGCACTATTTGGCGTCACCCAAATGAGGACGAGTTCCCTTTATTTGAGGTCAGATTATAATTGTGTTTTATTTATTCTATCTTAATGGGTTTTGTGATTTAATAATTATTTTCCTGCATAGTATTATGAGACCATCTATTATTATTATTATTATTATTATTATTGCTGCCAATTCTGCGGGTGTGGAAAAGGCTCCCAATTTCAATATAATGAAATTAAATGCTCCAGTTTCTTTACTCTTAGGTAAAAAAGTCTGAGTCATACTGATTTTTTCTCAAACGCTTCAGGTATAAAACTGCTGTGTCACGATTCATTCAGCGGGAAACAATGATTGGCCAGTCTGACTGTCTATTAATATTTAATTCTCTTATCTGATTGGCTGCTTGTGTTTGCATCACAGTGTACAGTGTATAAATAGGAAGGAGGTTGTGTCGCTGTCAGATCTCTACAGACTGGAGAGAGGTTCTTGCTTCAACAGTGATTGAACGGAACGTCTTGTTCGGCTCGCTCTATTTATTCCTTTAATCTAAAGTTTATTTTTGTACTTTTGGTTTGTTTAATAAAACGATAAAACCAGCTGAAAATGGAGACTCAGATCCGTCAGAACTACCACCGCGACTGCGAGGCCGCCATTAACAAGATGATGAACATGGAGCTTTACGCCTCCTACACCTACACCTCCATGGTAAGGAGCTCAGACTGTACTGATGTGCTGGGATTCGAGCTGGACAGCTGACTGTGTGTGTGTGTGTTTTATAGCTTGTTGTTAATACTGTTATTATTTTACCTCAGGCTTATTACTTTACTCGGGATGACGTCGCTCTCGAGGGCTTCGCGCATTTCTTCAAAGAGAACGCGCACGAGGAGCGCGAGCACGCCGAGAAGTTCATGTCGTTCCAGAACAAGAGAGGCGGCCGCATTTTCCTCCAGGACGTCAAGGTACCGACACACCTACGGGGTTACACATTGTTTGTGTTCACTCAAGCATGTACACGCTCACACCCATACAGGTGCACGCATACACGGGTGTGTACACAGAGACAGAACAGGGAAGAGCAAAGGGCGGTACCTCCTGAATTGTTGCCTTGTTGTAGGTTTATATTATTGTTTTAAAGTATTTCTAAAAGACTCGTATTGAAGCTGTTTAATAGAATGTGAAGACGGTTGGAGTTCTGTTTCTACCAAACTGTTGGTCAAATGAACATGGTGTTAAAGTATTAATGCTTTGAAACTGAGATCAGACCTGAAGAGTCACTGTGCGTGTCATGCGTGCTCTAATCAGATGTGTGTGTTGTTTAAGAAACCGGAGCGTGATGAGTGGGGCAATGGACTGGAGGCCATGCAGTGTGCTTTAGAGCTGGAGAAGAAGGTGAACCAGGCTCTGCTGGACCTGCACAAACTCGCCACTGATAAAGGAGATCCTCATGTGAGTTACAGCTTAAAGAGAGAACCTTTTAATAAACTGAGAATGGTAACTGTTAGCTGTTGGAATGTAATTATTCCTCAAACACTTTCCTCTTGACTCTCCATCAGCTGTGTGACTTCCTGGAGTCTCACTACCTGAACGAGCAGGTGGAGACCATCAAGAAACTGGGTGACCACATCACTAACCTCACCAAGATGGACGCTGGCAACAACCGCATGGCCGAGTACCTGTTTGATAAACACACCCTGGGAGAGAAGAGTTAAACCTGCCTCCACACTGATCAGCAGAACCTCCATCATCAAACCTAATGAGAGTTAGTCTGCAGTAATGTGTGTGTAGGCCTGCAGCTTGGAGTAGAGTCTGGAGTAGTTTCCTGTCTGTTCTGTCTATGATCTCTTATTCTCATGTGGAGGATTAAACATTAAAGAATAAACATTTTGAGCTGGATGCAGTGAGTTATTGTTTTTTGTCCAGATTGTGTTATTTTAATCATACTTCTCAACAAGTCTGCCCTGTGCAGTCTGACAGTACTGTATGGGTGTAATGTACACGTGTCTAATTACTGGTTTAAACATCAGTGTGAGATATTTATGCATAGGAACACCTGCTCCAGTTTTAAAAGGTTGTTGGTGGCTTAGTGGGCTTCTCTCCTGCCATGTGAGTTCCAGACCTTCAGCAGTGCCACCTTCGTACCAGTCCCAAGTCCCAAAAAATAATCTGCCACAATATGGCATTAATTTCTTTAGTGTAATTTATGTACAGTACAATGACCATAGAAAACATCATTTGCAGTACATACAGATAAGAATCAGGAAGTACAGGTAATTACTGCACAGTAACTTAATTATCTAACTTTGTAATTGTTAAAATTCACAGCACTTCATAAAGGTGCCGATATTAGCACAAATTGTTTTGTGTTTGCATCAGTAGTCCATTCATAGATTAAATTACCATATAATATAAAAGATGTATGCCCCAACTAAATATTTAATTATATACTAACTGATTTGTGTAATTTGAACAAGTCTGGGAATCTGCTAACTATACAGCTACGATAATGCAAGTAGATTTTCCATTAGATGATACATGTAAACATTTCTTGTTGAAAAAAGCTGTGTGCCTTTATCAGTCCAGTGCCGTTACATTGAGGAGATGTATGGCTTATTGGAAAAAACTGTTACATAGTCTGGATGTGTTTGCCTGCGTGCTTCGGTACCTTTTTCCAGATGGCAGGAGGGTGAAGAGTGTGTGAGAGGGGTGTGTCTGATCAGCCACAACGCTGGTGGCTTTGCAGATGCGGGGAAGAGAGGCCCCAATAATCTGCTCAGCTATTCTTACAATCCACTGTAGTGTCTTGCATCCAAGATGGTACAATTCCCAAATTCAATTCAATAAAATTTTATTTGTATAGCGCTTTTAACAATTGTCATCGTTGCAAAGCAGCCTTACAAAATCAAAAGGATTAGTTAAGTTTGTATGAAATGTGAATGTGTATGAATCAAAATGGTCAGATAGCCCCTGATGAGCAAGCCGAGGGTGACAGTGGCAAGGAAAAACTCCCAGACAGTGATGCAGCTGCTCAGGATGTTCTCAATAGTCTCTCTATAGAAAATGGTTAGATTCTGTGGTGCAAGCTGGGCCTTCCTCAGCCTTCTTAGGAAGAAGAGATGCTGCTGGCCTATTTTGTTTAAATAGCTGGTGTTGAGGGACCAGGTGAGGTACTCTGTCAAGTGGACACCAAGGAGTTTGGTGCTCTTAATTATCTCCACAGAGGAGCTGTTGGTGTGAAGTTAAGCCTTTCTTTGTCACATATACATTACAGCACAGTGAAATTCTTTCTTCACATTTCCCAGCGTAACTGGGTCAGAGCACAGAGTCAGCCATGATACAGAGCCCCTGGAGCAGATAGGTCACTCCATGTTCTCCTGAAGTCAATAACCATCTCTTTTGTTTTAGCAACATTCAGAAACAGGTTGTTTTCTTTACACCAGTCATCAGCAAACTTGACAATGTGATTGGAGGTGTGTATCAGTCCTGAGTCAGCAGTGTGAACAGCATGGGGGCTGAGCACACATCCCTGCAGACCCCCAGTGCTTAGTGTGGTGGTGCTGATCTGTATACATATATATGATGATTGTATTGAATGCTGAGCTGAAGTCTATGAACAGCATTCAAAACATAAGTGTCCTTTTTGTCTAAGTGTGTGTGGGCCAGCTGGAGTGTGGTGGAGATGGTCCGTGGAATGGTTAGGACGATACGCAAACTGCAGCAGATCCAGTGAGGGGGGCAGCAGGGTCTTGATGTAAATGCCATGACAAGCAACTCGAGGCACTTCACGATGATAGGTGCGAGTGCAACAGGATGGTAGTCACTGAGTCAGGACACATGAGAATGAGACTTGTTCAGCACTTTGGTCCGGTTGCTTTATGTGGGTTGACTCTGCATACAGCTTTCCTCACATCAGTCATGGTGAGACACAGCACTTGGTTGAGGGGTGATCTTCCTCACTATCATGTCGTACTGCACATCAAACCAAGTGTAGAAGCTGTTCAGCGCATTTGGAAGGGAGCCGTCACTGTCACATGCAGGTGATGATGTCCTGTAGTTGGTGACGACTTGTATAGACTTTGAAGTGGTTGTGGATTCTCTCGGTATGTGCACGCTTTGACTCTCTGATGGCCCAAGCCACCAATGTAGAGACATGAAACATCTTTGTGAAAACAAAGATGCAGCAGTTTCTAAACTCACATCATGTAGTTTGCTGGAGTTGAATGTAGTACAATTGATTGTCCAGGGAGCAGACATTTGAGAGAAGGATGAATGGGAGAGCCAGCCTACTAGCGTAATTTTTTACCTTTCACAGACTACAACCCGCTTGCCACGCTTCCTCTTTCTTGTGCACCACTTTCGAATGGTCCCTCCCTCCATCCACCGGCATCAGGCATTGCCGAGGACTGGAGGTCTGGTTGGTGCAGCAAGACGAGGTTGTGTCGTTTTTCCCGCAGCTCATCCTGTATGTTGTTTACTGGTTTACTGAGTTCCAAAATTGTCTGGCAATGGTACATACTGTACAGACACTGGTTGCTCTGCTGTCCATATACCATGTAAAAATAAGTTATAACATGAAATAAACTAATAGCACCATTATGGATCTGGAGCGACCACGGCCACTCTGCCATCTTGGATACTGGAAGACAATGATTTATAATTGCACTATTTGGAATTGCTCAGTTGAGGACTAGTACCCTTTTAAACTCCAGTTCCTCTCAAAGTTTCTTCCTCATGTCATTTCAGGGATTTTTCACTTGTTACCATCACCTCCTGCTTGCCTCCTGGCCCTAAATAACCTGGGATAGGCTCCAGCCCCCCCCCCCCCCCCCCCCCAAACCAAAACCCCCTTACATACTACATACTATCCTCCCCTCAAGATAAAGCAGTATTGATGATGAGTGAGTAAGTGAGCGAGTGAGCATCAAGCAGCTTTTTGTGACAGCTTTTGTGTAAAATTGTATTGAATCAAAATCAGTTTAAATAACTCTATTCATTTAAACTTTGAGCTTAACGTCTATGTTTGTGAAGCTTATCTATGTGACGGACTCGGCCTTTAACCCTCAATCAGCATTTTCCATCAGGGCTCATCTTTACCTTGTCACGGTCTCAGGAGATTCATAGTGTTAAACAAACATTTAGCAAACGTCATGATTACTGTTCATAATTCATTATTGTTCTCATTAATAATTATTTTACTCTCAGGTTTTGTAAAAGACAGCTGGACCTTCTGATTTATTATGAGATTTAGGGTGTTTTGTTTTATTTGAGCTACGTAATATGTTCCTGCATTTATTTTTGTTTTAATGCGATATAGAGTGTGATGTACTGTAGGTCTTATTTAATTTAAGGGTAAGATTTTAATACTGTGCTATTTATTTTATCTTACTGCATTGCATTATTTAATCATTATTTTCCTATATAGTATTTTGAGACCATTTATTATTATTATTATTATTATTATTATTATTGATGGCCATTCTCCAGGTGTGCTATGAACATGCCTGCAAAACCTCTCACCTTCAAAACAATGAGACAGAAAGAGGTTTTAATAAATGCTCCAGTTTCTTTACTCTTAGCCAAAATGTCTGAGTCATACTAATTTTTTTCTCAAACACTTCAGGTATAAAACTGCTGTGTCACGATTCATTCAGCGGGAAACAATGATTGGCCAGACTGACTTTACCCCGCCTATTAATATTTAATTCTCTTATCTGATTGGCTGCTTGTGTTTGCATCACAGTGTACAGTGTATAAATAGGAAGGAGGTTGTGTCGCTGTCAGATCTCTACAGACTGGAGAGAGGTTCTTGCTTCAACAGTGATTGAACGGAACGTCTTGTTCGGCTCGCTCTATTTATTCCTTTAATCTAAAGTTTATTTTTGTACTTTTGGTTTGTTTAAAAAAACAATAAAAGCAGCTGAAAATGGCTTCTCAGATCCGTCAGAACTACCACCGCGACTGCGAGGCCGCCATTAACAAGATGATGAACATGGAGCTTTACGCCTCCTACACCTACACCTCCATGGTAAGGAGCTCAGACTGTACTGATGTGCTGGGATCCGAGCTGGACAGCTGACTGTGCGTGTGTGTGTGTGTTTTCTTTATAGCTCAGTTTTCTACATTATGATTATAATGATTGTCATTATTACGATTATTATTTTACCTCAGGCTTATTACTTTACTCGGGATGACGTCGCTCTCGAGGGCTTCGCGCATTTCTTCAAAGAGAACGCGCACGAGGAGCGCGAGCACGCCGAGAAGTTCATGTCGTTCCAGAACAAGAGAGGCGGCCGCATTTTCCTCCAGGACGTCAAGGTACCGACACACCTACGGGGTTACACATTGTTTGTGTTCACTCAAGCATATACACGCTCACACCCATACAGGTGCACGCATACACGGGTGTGTACACAGAGACAGAACAGGGAAGAGCAAAGGGCGGTACCTCCTGAATTGTTGCCTTGTTGTAGGTTTATATTATTGTTTTAAAGTATTTCTAAAAGACTCGTATTGAAGCTGTTTAATAGAATGTGAAGACGGTTGGAGTTCTGTTTCTACCAAACTGTTGGTCAAATGAACATGGTGTTAAAATATTAATGCTTTGAAACTGAGATCAGACCTGAAGAGTCACTGTGCGTGTCATGTGTGCTCTAATCAGATGTGTGTGTTGTTTAAGAAACCGGAGCGTGATGAGTGGGGCAATGGACTGGAGGCCATGCAGTGTGCTTTAGAGCTGGAGAAGAAGGTGAACCAGGCTCTGCTGGACCTGCACAAACTCGCCACTGATAAAGGAGATCCTCATGTGAGTTACAGCTTAAAGAGAGAACCTTTTAATAAACTGAGAATGGTAACTGTTAGCTGTTAGGATGTAATTATTCCTCACACACTTTCCTCTTGACTCTCCATCAGCTGTGTGACTTCCTGGAGTCTCACTACCTGAACGAGCAGGTGGAGACCATCAAGAAACTGGGTGACCACATCACCAACCTCACCAAGATGGACGCTGGCAACAACCGCATGGCCGAGTACCTGTTTGATAAACACACCCTGGGAGAGAAGAGTTAAACCTGCCTCCACACTGATCAGCAGAACCTCCATCATCAAACCTAATGAGAGTTAGTGTGCAGTAATGTGTGTGTAGGCCTGCAGCTTGGAGTAGAGTCTGGAGTAGTTTCCTGTCTGTTCTGTCTATGATCTCTTATTCTCATGTGGAGGATTAAACATTAAAGAATAAACATTTTGAGCTGGATGCAGTGAGTTATTGTTTTTTGTCCAGATTGTGTTATTTTAATCATACTTCTCAACAAGTCTGCCCTGTGCAGTCTGACAGTACTGTATGGGTGTAATGTACACGTGTCTAATTACTGGCTTAAACATCAGTGTGAGATATTTATGGGGAGGAACATCTGATTCAGTTTTAAAAGGTTGTTGGTGGCTCAGTGGTAGGCTTCTCTTCTGCCATGTGAGTCCCAGACCCTCAGCAGTGCCACCTATGCCATTGATTCAATCAGTAAAATTTATCTACAGTACAATGACCATACAGTACAAGACATCATTTGCAGTACATACAGAATCAGGTAACATCAATTAATACACTAACTTTAATATTCTATCATTTAAACCAGGGCGATATAAGTACAGTATACAAATCATTTGCAGTAGATATAGATAATCAGTGAGTGCAGGCAAAAACTGTACAGTAACTTAATTCTATAATTTAGATTTTTGATTGTCAAGTTAATTTTATTTATATAGCGCTTTTAACAATTGACATTGTCGCAAAGCAGCTTTACACAAAAACAGAAGTAAGTTTGTATGCAATGTGTATGAATCAAAATGATAAGATTGTCCCTGATGAGCAAGCCGAGGGCGACGGTGGCAAGGAAAAACTCCCTGAGATGGTAATAGGAAGAAACCTTGAGAGGAACCAGACTCAACAGGGAACCCATCCTTATCTGGGTGATAACGGAGAGCAGGGATTGATCAGCATAATAATGTGTACTGGAAGTTCAGTATAACAGGAGATGTGTTTAAAATTAAAATTAAAAGGAGTCCAGTTTGTTCCTGGAGGCTCAGGTAGACTGTAGGAGATTCCAGTCCTGAGCTATCGAACAACTGAAGTCACAGGTCCCCAGAGCATCAATCGATGACAGGACAGTCTTCATGGAAACCATCCCCAGCCACCACACGAATCCAGGCAGACCACACGGGGCATCCATGCGACGAGATCTCCAACCAGAAGCAGGACTTCAGGACGGGTTAGACGGGTCCAGAGGGCAGAGGGGTCTGGATCACTGGCAACTCAGGAGCGAACATGTACAGCTCGACAGAGAGATAGAGAGAGGGAAAGGAGAGAGGGAGAGAGAGAGAGGAGAGAGCAGAAGAGGAGAGAACAGAAAATAAGGAGAGATGGCAGTTAGGTCTGGTCACAGTCAACATGTATAAGGTGAATGTATATTTAGTGCAACGTGCAAGCAGGGACTCCGGCAGGACTAACTATAACAGCATAACTAAAAGGGAGAGCCAGAAGGAAACACAGACATGAGGGGGAACTGAGATGTAAAGCAACCAATCACCTCACCGTCAACAAACCTGAGTGAACAATGAGAGTGGGGAGGACAGCATCTAAACATACCAGTTCACCAGAATACTCTACGTCCATGAGTCCCCCAGATCTGCTCCTTTACCTAAGGTTAATCTATTTACAAACATGCTTGGCTAAATAAATAGGTTTTTAGCCTAGACTTAAACTGGGACTGTGTCTGAGTCCCGAACATTAATAGGAAGACTATTCCATAACTTTGGGGCTTTGTAAGAAAAAGCTCCGCCCCCTGCTGTAGTTTTAATAATACGTGGTACTGACAGGCAGCCTGCATTCTTTGATGGAAGTAGGCGTGGCGGATCGTAAGACACTAACAGTTCACTCAAATACTGTGGCACGAGACCATTTAGTGCTTTAAATGTCAAAAGTAGTATCTTAAAATCGATGCAAAATTTCACAGGGAGCCAATGCAGTGTAGATAAGATAGGGGTGATGTGCTCGTATCTTCTGGTTCTAGTGAGGACTCTCGCTGCTGCATTCTGTACTAACTGAAGCTTGTTTATACACCTAGTTGAACAACCAGACAGTAAGGCGTTACAATAGTCCAACCTAGAGGTGATAAAAGCATGAACTAGTTTTTCTGCATCATTTAGTGACAATATGTTTCTTATCTTGGCAATATTTCTAAGGTGAAAGAAATCTATCCTGGTGATATTATCTACATGAGCTTCAAACGAAAGGCTGGAATCTATAATCACACCGAGGTCTTTTACTGTTGCATTTGATGGAACAGAAAGGCCATCTAAAGTTACAGTGTGATCAGAAAGCTTACTTCTAGCTACTTGTGGTCCTATGACCAGAACTTCTGTCTTATCAGGATTAAGCAGAAGAAAATTAATTAACATCCATTCTCTTATGTCCTGCACACACTGCTCAATTTTAGCAAACTGGTTTTTCTCATCTGGTTTTGCTGAGACATATAATTGTTTGTCATCAGCATAACAATGAAAACTAATACCATGTTTACGAATTATGTTACCCAGAGGAAGCATGTAAAGGGAAAAAAGCAGTGGGCCTAAAACTGAGCCCTGTGGAACACCAAACTCCACTTGAGAACATGAGGAATGGTCACCATCTAAATCTACAAACTGATAACGATCAGTCAAATAGGATCTGAGCCACAAGAGGGCAGTTCCCTTAATTCCTACTATCTTTTCTAATCTGTGAAGGAGAATACTATGATCAATGGTGTCAAAAGCTGCACTGAGGTCCAGTAACACAAGTATAGTGACGCAACCCTGATCAGAGGCCCATAGGAGGTCGTTTACTACTTTAACAAGTGCTGTCTCTGTGCTGTGATGAGGCCTAAATCCTGACTGATACAGTTCATTTATGCTATTTCTGTGTAGATGTGAACATAGCTGCTGTGATACTACCTTTTCCAAAATCTTGGAGATAAAGGGAAGGTTTGATATCGGCCTGTAATTAGAAAGCTGACTGGGGTCAAGGTCAGGTTTCTTGATTAGCGGTTTAATAACGGCTAATTTAAAGGATTTGGGGACATACCCACTACTGAGTGAACAGTTAATTACTTTCAACAGGGGTTCTATTATTGCTGGTACTATCTGTTTGAGAAAATGTGTCGGTATAGGATCTAATATACAGGTTGACGATTTTGAAGAAGAGATGAGTGAAATTAGTTCCCTCGCTTCAAGGGGAGTAAAGTGTTCTAAGTACTGATGTGATGTGGTTAGATCATCTGAATTATTAAAATTGTCTGGTTTCAAAGCCTGAATTTTTTGCCTAATATTTATGATTATGTTATTGAAAAAGTTCATGAAATCCTCACTACTGCATGATGTTGTTGTGGAGATTTCTGCAGTGGTCTTGTTTTTAGTTAAGTTAGCTACGGTATTAAATAAAGATCTCGGGTTGTTTTTGTTATTTTCTATAAGAGTGGAGAGATACGTTGATCTAGCATCACTGAGAGCTTTTTTATAGTTCAGGATGCTCTCCTTCCAAGCTATTTTGAATACTATCAATTTAGTTTGCCGCCATTTACGTTCGAATTTTCGAGCGGTTTGTTTTAAAGCACGTGTGTGGTCATTATACCAAGGAGCGAGTTTCTTATCTCTAATCATTTTCCTTTTAACTGGAGCTACATTATCTAAGCTATAACGAAGTGCTGACTCTAGAAATTCATTCGCCTGTTCGAGTTCTGTGAAGTCAGGTGGCGATCCAATCAAAGTTGATAATTCTGGAAGATTATTGATAAAGCTCTGTGCGGTATTTGATGTAAATGTACGTTTAAGGTGGAAGCGCGGTGCTGTGCTGCATACATTATTACTATGACACGCTTTAATCGAGACAAGATAGTGATCTGAGATAACTTCAGACTGTGGAATTGTGGTTATATTTCCTATACTTAATCCGAAGGATAATATTAAATCTAAAGTGTGACCTGCTTTATGAGTGGGTCCTACTACACACTGATTTACTCCTACTGAGTCCAGTAAGGACATAAATGCTGTTCTCAGAGGGTCTTCTGGATTCTCAAAATGAATATTAAAGTCTCTAGCAATTAACGCTTTGTCTACAGAAACAATAAGGTTTGAGAGGACATCTGCAAATTCACAGAGAAACTCCGAGTACGGCCCTGGGGGTCTGTAAATGATGATTAGCGGGATCGACTGAGCTGACTTTATGTTACTATAGAGAACTTCAAATGCATTAAATTTAAAACTGTTTTTGTACGAGAGACAGATTATGGTTATAAATAACGACGACTCCTCCTTTACCAGTTAGCCGAGGCTGGTGTATGTAGCTGTATCCAGGAGGACTAGCTTCATTTAGAGCTACATACTCGTCCTGTTTAATCCAGGTTTCTGTTAAACATAATATATCAAACTCCTGATCTGTGATAATTTCATTAACAATAACTGCTTTAGATGCGAGAGATCTAATATTTAACAGTCCTAGCTTCAGATCAGAGGTGCCGGCTGCGCATTCAGTGTGATCTGAGTTTGTGGTATCTATGTTAATTAAATTACTAAAACAGACTTTCTGAGTCTTTCTAAATTTATGTTTATCTCGGGGAACAGACACAGTCTCAATATGATGAACCCTGAGTGACGACTCTCTGCAGCTAGCAGACGGTTGGTTTAGCCTGTCTGTCTGCTCCCTGGCCTGGGCTCTGGATTGTCACCGATTAACTAGGCCTCTTCTGAAATTATGTGCTATACTGCAAGAAATGAGAGCAGCACCTTCCCGAGTGGGATGGACACCGTCCCGCCCTAACAGGCCAGTTTTGCCCTCAAAGGTTTTCCAGTTGTCTATGAAGCCCACGTTGTTTTCGGAGCACCACCTGGACATCCAGCGGTTCAGCGACCATAACCTGCTGTAAGCTATGTCGCCACGTCTCATTGGGATGGGACCAGAGCAAACTACTTCATCGGACATTGCCTTTGCTATTTTAAACACCTCTGTAAAGTTATGCTTGCTAACCTCTGACTGACGAAGGCGTATATCGTTAGCTCCAGCATGTACCACTATCTTGGAGAACCTATGCTGTCCTAGAGCCCTAAGATTACCTGCTATGTCCGGTGCTCTGGCTCCCGGGATACACCTGACCACTGCCACTGGCGCCCCTAAAGGTCTAGCTAATTTCACATGTCTCAGTATAGAGTCTCCTATAACCAGAGCTCTTTCAGGTTTCTCAGTGGGTGCATCACTGAGGAGAGCGAACCTGTTGGACACGTGAAGCGCAGAAGAGGTGTGCTCCGGTGGGCTAGCCTTAGCGTTAGCTTTGGCTGAACGAGTATGCTGCCGAGTCGTCACCCACTCGCTGATTATCTCCACCTGTGGCACCCAGACTTTCCGCTACAGGATTAACGCTGCTCTTGTGCTCTCTAACCCTCTCTAAAGTCTGGATGTGCTCCTTTAATGCTACTATCTTCTCCGTCAGGGTGCTAACTAACACACACCTATCACAAATAAAATTATCACTAATGACGGAGGAAGAATGTCTAAACATCCTGCACTCCACACACTGAGCGAGCTGAATGGTAGACATAATAACGTACCTTTGTGCCGGAGTTGTGATTATTTGCTGATGGATTTGCTTGTTGTTGGTCAGATGATAGGCGCGTTCTCTCAAAAAGCGCAAAAAAACGGATAAAGTCCAGTAGTGTTAAAGCGTAAAAACTAGTTTGTTATTTAGTAAAAACGGAAAAAATATATAATTATAAAAAACTAAACAAAATATAATCTAAAACGTTGTTCAATTTCACAGCACTTCATAAAGGTGCTGTTATTCACATAAATGTTTTTGTTTGCATTAGTAGTCCATTCATAGATTAATTTTAACCCTGTAATATAATGTCACAAATGATTAATTATATATTAAGTGATTTGTGTGATATGCATTACCTAATTGGTCAGTCAAAGATTTAAAAGCACACCCACTCAGCCAATAAAAAAACAACTTGAAGAAATGTGCAGATTAATTTGCACACTGTAATAGTGCTGTATCCCAAATAAATATTTAGATTATATATTAACTTATTTATGTAATATGAATCAGTCTGGGAATCTAACCACACAGGAATGAAATGAAACAAGTGTCGATGTTGGAAACGCAATGAATTGCGGAAACAGCGATGTCTGGGAGTTCATTATCCTCCGAGTAGAAGATGAACTTAATATATGAAAGTATGTGCATGACTAGCAAAAGTATCTCAACACTTAGTTCACTCGCTATGATTGTTCTGAAAGCAGCAGTATGGTGGGTGTTTCTGAGGCATACGGAATGCGGCTCACTTGATGCTGAAGCTGTGGTGTTACACAAAACTAGTCTAGAATGACAGCAAGCATTTGGAAAGCACACACTGAAGAAGCTTTATGCTGAATTGGTGTGTTCAGTGTGTATAACCCAAGGAATGTGAAGGCGGCCAGTTGAAAGGGTCTTCTAGTGGATTTCTAGTGTGATTTCTGTGTTGAAGTGGGTAGTGCTTCTCTCTCTCTCTCTCTTTCTCTCTCTGTCGATGCCCCTCCAGAGTCATCAGTGTTCCTGACCCTTTCTGCTTTCTGGACTTGCCTGATCCCTCTTGATGGCCTACGTCCAGTTGGAGTTCTCATCACTAACAGACAGTCACTGCTGCTGAGTATGGCTCTATACAGACCCTCTAACTGTCTTGCTCTCAAGTCGCCATCAATGAAGAGCTGAGAACTTCAACAAAATAGGCTTTGTGTATAACAATGCGGGTCTTGTGAGGGGCAGAACCGTGGGAAAACACTGTTCAGAAAAGACAGATCTGGATGCATTTATGGCACAGAGTCCTGACCAAGCAGAGGCATGGTCAGCCAGACGCATGGTTGCTAGGCGATGCAACCACAAAGGCAATCACCACGTAACAAAATGATCACACCATCAAAAGGCCTCGCGTGTCTGCACAGGGTGCAGGAAATCGTTGAAGGTCAAGTTAGAGTCCTTGATAAGCATGAGGAAGCCCTAGTCGTTCTAATTTCGGAGATGCGTGGGATTAATAATTGCCTTGAGAAAATATTTGGGCAGCTCAAGGCATAGGACACTTCTGGGTTTCTATCTGGCTGTGAGACGAATCTGAAATTGACTTGTGCCTCTGGTTCAATTACCCCCTCTGGTGGCCAAAACCCGACTACCCACTCCACAGACAATGCAGGCGGGCAAGAGAGGTGCAATGCCTTTATCCTGCAATGCTCACTTATATTCGAGCTGCAACCTTCCCAGTTTCAACTGAAAGGGCAAAGGTTGCATTTATGGTGTCTCTGCTCATAGGCAGAGCACTTGAGTGGGCCACTGCAGTGTGGCACTTAGGGCTACATTTCACCATCTGCATATGGTGAGCAATGTAGTGTCACCCCTCCTTTCCATTCGTCAAGGGAGGTGATCTGTACCAGATTATACAGTCTAGTTTCATACACGGCCCACCAGCTCAGGGTGGAATGATGCAGCCCTTAGAGCAGCTGAAGGGTGAGCCAGCCATATGTGATCCTCCGCAGGATCTGGAGGAGTTATATAGGCTTGCCATCCATGTGGATAACTGCATTCATGAGCGTCAGATGGGAAACATCTCCTCCACCCCATAAATGCTGCTCTGAGCGCCTAGCTGGTCACTCCTCCAGCTATAGGCATAAAGCCTCATCCTCTGCCCATGGAAACAGAGCTTGAGGCTTCACATCCTGCCCCTGATTTAGAACCGGAATTAGAGCTTGAGCTGGTATTCATTTTAGAGCCCATGCAGGTATGGATAATGCGCCAGGCTCGCCCCTCAAAGTAGCGGCCCACGGGGCCCCCAGAGGGCAAGCGAACAAGCGCCCTGAATGGCCAGCCAATTAAGTCATTGTTCGTGGCACAGCGGACTGCCCCAGTCACACTATGGATTTGATATCACTCCGAGCAAACCTGGTTTCTCGTTTCCTCCATTCCATCTCAAACTGGGGGTGTCAGTGCATCCCCCTAAGCTGCCTTAAGAGCACCCAACTCCTCAGGGCATCCTGCCCCAGTACCCCTTCCAACTGCCTCTCAGGGCAACTGAGATGGAAAGGAAGTGTTCTCCAAGGGAGAGGCTCATGGGCACCCTCCACGGAGGCAACACTGGCAACACTGTAGTCCGATGTCCAACAACCAGTTTACACCTTGTACCTAACCCCCCAATATAAACTCACCCATGGGACGGCAAAGGGATGCTCCCATGGAGGCCAAGTGGAGGACCAACAGGCTCGGTGCCAAGAGCCTGGGTGACAGAGTGTTCCCAGCATACACTGGAACCTGAACTCATTAATGATTTAGAATCTGAATTAGAGCTTTAGCTGGAAGACATAGGAGAGTCCATTCAGCTAGGCGTTGCCAGGCTCACCCCTCAACGGAGGGTTCACAAGGCACCCGATGCACCTGGCGGCATGCCTACTTAAGTGCCCTGATACTGGTGCACTTTGTGCAATCATTAGGACATTTAGACAAAAACACAAAGGCAAAAGACCCAGCCTTAGTCTTCCTGAGAAGTCGGCGTGATACAGTGAGAGAGCGATACACATCAGTTCAATTACTAATTCCACGCTAAACGGGGAGGTCTTCCCATGCGTGTCTCATAAGCACTCTCATAGGCGCCTATTTCATTGACCCCCTTCGAAGGCCTGTGTAAGGGCTGTTATGAACTTTACTACATCTCGTGATGTGGCTCTTTAATCGGCACCACGTAACATTGTATAAAAACTATAGTCAATTTCCCGGTAACATGACCTCATGACCTTCATGCTGCACAGCACAGAAGTATGAAAGGAAATTATTTATAGTCGCACTATTTGGCGTCACCCAAATGAGGACGAGTTCCCTTTTAAACTTCAGTTCCTCTCAAAGTTTCTTCCTCGTGTCATTTATTTTTTCACTTGCTACCATCACCTCAACTCTATTTATTAAAGATTTAAGCTAAAGTTCTTTATTTATGAAGCTTATCTATGTGATGGACTCAGGCTTTAAAGCTGAATCAACATTTTCCATCAGGGCTCATGTTTACCTCGTCATTGTCCCAGGAGTCTCACAGCGTTAAACTGTTACACAGTTACACAGTCACTAAATGTCATGATTACTGTTCATAATTTATAGCAGCTCATATCAATAATTATTGTGCTCTCCAGTTATTAAAAGAGAAATTAATTTCTGATTTATTATGAGTATTAGGTTTTATTTTCGTTTTATTTGAGATACTTCTGTTTATTTATATAGTATGTCAGTGCATCCTTGTTTAATAACAAGTGTTAGTGTGATATTAAGTTTGATGTACTCCAGGTCTCATTTCATTTAATTTGAGGTCAGATTATAATGGTGTTTTATTTATTCTATCTTAATGGGTTTCTTGATTTAATAATTATTTTCCTGCATAGTATTATGAGACCATCTATTATTATTATTATTATTATTATTATTATTATTGCTGCCAATTCTGCGGGTGTGGAAAAGGCTCCCAATTTCAATATAATGAAATTAAATGCAGTTTCTTTACTCTTAGGTAAAAAAGTCTGAGTCATACTGATTTTTTCTCAAACACTTCAGGTATAAAACCGCTGTGTCACGATTCATTCAGTGGGAAACAAACACTGCTAGTCGTGATTGGCCAGTCTGACTGTCTATTAATATTTAATTCTCTTATCTGATTGGCTGCTTGTGTTTGCATCACAGTGTACAGTGTATAAATAGGAAGGAGGTTGTGTCGCTGTCAGATCTCTACAGACTGGAGAGAGGTTCTTGCTTCAACAGTGATTGAACGGAACGTCGTGTTCGGCTCGCTCTATTTATTCCTTTAATCTAAAGTTTATTTTTGTACTTTTGGTTTGTTTAATAAAACAATAAAAGCAGCTGAAAATGGCTTCTCAGATCCGTCAGAACTACCACCGCGACTGCGAGGCCGCCATTAACAAGATGATGAACATGGAGCTTTACGCCTCCTACACCTACACCTCCATGGTAAGGAGCTCAGACTGTACTGATGTGCTGGGATTCGAGCTGGACAGCTGACTGTGCGTGTGTGTGTGTGTGTTTTCTTTATAGCTCAGTTTTCTACATTATGATTATAATGATTGTCATTATTACGATTATTATTTTACCTCAGGCTTATTACTTTACTCGGGATGACGTCGCTCTCGAGGGCTTCGCGCATTTCTTCAAAGAGAACGCGCACGAGGAGCGCGAGCACGCCGAGAAGTTCATGTCGTTCCAGAACAAGAGAGGCGGCCGCATTTTCCTCCAGGACGTCAAGGTAACGCCACACCTACGGGGTTACACATTGTTTGTGTTCACTCAAGCATATACACGCTCACACCCATACAGGTGCACGCATACACGGGTGTGTACACAGAGACAGAACAGGGAAGAGCAAAGGGCGGTACCTCCTGAATTGTTGCCTTGTTGTAGGTTTATATTATTGTTTTAAAGTATTTCTAAAAGACTCGTATTGAAGCTGTTTAATAGAATGTGAAGACGGTTGGAGTTCTGTTTCTACCAAACTGTTGGTCAAATGAACATGGTGTTAAAATATTAATGCTTTGAAACTGAGATCAGACCTGAAGAGTCACTGTGCGTGTCATGTGTGCTCTAATCAGATGTGTGTGTTGTTTAAGAAACCGGAGCGTGATGAGTGGGGCAATGGACTGGAGGCCATGCAGTGTGCTTTAGAGCTGGAGAAGAAGGTGAACCAGGCTCTGCTGGACCTGCACAAACTCGCCACTGATAAAGGAGATCCTCATGTGAGTTACAGCTTAAAGAGAGAACCTTTTAATAAACTGAGAATGGTAACTGTTAGCTGTTGGAATGTAATTATTCCTCACATACTTTCCACTTGACTCTCCATCAGCTGTGTGACTTCCTGGAGTCTCACTACCTGAACGAGCAGGTGGAGACCATCAAGAAACTGGGTGACCACATCACCAACCTCACCAAGACGGGTGCTGCCAACGACCGCATGGCCGAGTACCTGTTTGATAAACACACCCTGGGAGAGAAGAGTTAAACCTGCCTCCACACTGATCAGCAGAACCTCCATCATCAAACCTAATGAGAGTTAGTGTGCAGTAATGTGTGTGTAGGCCTGCAGCTTGGAGTAGAGTCTGGAGTAGTTTCCTGTCTGTTCTGTCTATGATCTCTTATTCTCATGTGGAGGATTAAACATTAAAGAATAAACATTTTGAGCTGGATGCAGTGAGTTATTGTTTTTTGTCCAGATTGTGTTATTTTAATCATACTTCTCAACAAGTCTGCCCTGTGCAGTCTGACAGTACTGTATGGGTGTAATGTACACATGTCTAATTACTGGCTTAAACATCAGTGTGAGATATTTATGGGGAGGAACATCTGATTCAGTTTTAAAAGGTTGTTGGTGGCTCAGTGGTAGGCTTCTCTCCTGCCATGTGAGTCCCAGACCCTCAGCAGTGCCACCTATGCCATTGATTCAATCAGTAAAATTTATCTACAGTACAATGACCATACAGTACAAGACATCATTTGCAGTACATACAGAATCAGGTAACATCAATTAATACACTAACTTTAATATTCTATCATTTAAACCAGGGCGATATAAGTACAGTATACAAATCATTTGCAGTAGATATAGATAATCAGTGAGTGCAGGCAAAAACTGTACAGTAACTTAATTCTATAACGTTGATGTAATTGTTCAATTTCACAGCACTTCATAAAGGTGCTGTTATTCACATAAATGTTTTTGCTTGCATCAGTAGTCCATTCATAGATTAATTTAAATTCTGTAATATAATGTCACAAATGTTTAATTATATATGAAGTGATTTGTGTGATATGCATTATCTAATTGGTCAGTCAAAGATTTAAAAGCACACCCACTCAGCCAATAAAAAAACAACTTGAAGAAATGAGCAGATTAATTTGCACACTGTAATAGTGCTGTATCCCAAATAAATATTTAGATTATATATTAACTTATTTATGTAATATGAATCAGTCTGGGAATCTAACCACACAGGAATGAAATGAAACAAGTGTCGATGTTGGAAATGCAATGAATTGCGGAAACAGCGATGTCTGGGAGTTCATTATCCTCCGAGTAGAAGATGAACTTAATATATGAAAGTATGTGCATGACTAGCAAAAGTATCTCAACACTTAGTTCACTCGCTATGATTGTTCTGAAAGCAGCAGTATGGTGGGTGTTTCTGAAGCATAAGGGATGCGGCACACTTGATGCTGAAGCTGTGGTGTTACACAAAACTAGTCCAGAATGACAGCAAGCATTTGAAAAGCACACACTGAAGAAGCTTTATGCCGAATTGGTGTGTTCAGTGTGTATAACCAAAGGAATGTGAAGGCGGCCAGTTGAAAAAGTCTTCTAGTTGATTTATAGTGTGATTTCTGTGTTGAAGTGGGTAGTGCTTTTCTCTCTCTCTCTCTGTCGATGCCCCTCCAGAGTCATCAGTCATCCTGACCCTTTCTGCTTTCTGGACTTGCCTGATCCCTCTTGATGGCCTACGTTCAGTTGGAGTTCTATCACTAACAGCCAGTCACTGCTGCTGAGTATGGCTCTATACAGACCCTCTAACTGTCTTGCTCTCAAGTCGCCATCAGTGAAGAGCTGAGAACAAAATAGGCTTTGTGTGTAACAATGCGGGTCTTGTGAGGGGCAGAACCGTGGGAAAACACTGTTCAGAAAAGACAGATCTGGACGCATTTATGGCACAGAGTCCTGACCAAGCAGAGGCATGGTCAGCCAGACGCATGGTTGCTAGTCGACCACAAAGGCAATCGTCACGTAACAGAATGATCACACCACCAAAAGGCCTCGCGTGTCTGCACAGGGTGCAGGAAATCATTGAAGGTCAAGTTAGAGTCCTTGATAAGCATGAGGAAGCCCTAGTCGTTCTAATTTCGGAGATGCGTGGGATTAATAATTGCCTTGAGAAAATATTTGGGCAGCTCAAGGCATAGGGCACTTCTGGGTTTCTATCTGGCTGTGAGACGAATCTAGAGTTGACTTCTGCCCCTGGCTCAATTACCCCGTCTGGTGGCCAAAACCCGACTACCCACTCCACAGACAATGCAGGCGAGCAAGAGAGGTGCAATGCCTTTATCCTGCAATGCTCACTTATATTTGAGCTGCAACCTTCCCAGTTTCAACTGAAAGGGCAAAGGTTGCATTTATGGTGTCTCTGCTCATAGGCAGAGCACTTGAGTGGGCCACTGCAGTGTGGCACTTAGGGCTACATTTCACCATCTGCATATGGTGAGCAATGTAGTGTCACCCCTCCTTTCCATTCGTCAAGGGAGGTGATCTGTACCAGATTATACAGTCTAGTTTCATACGCGGCCCAACAGCTCAGGGTGAGCCAGCCAGCCATATGTGATCCTCCGCAGGATCTGGAGGAGTTATATAGGCTTGCCATCCATGTGGATAACTGCATTCATGAGCGTCAGACAGGAAACATCTCCTCCACCTCATAAATGCTGCTCTGAGCGCCTAGCTGGTCACTCCTTCAGCTATAGGCATGAAGCCTCACCCTCTGCCCATGGAAACAGAGCTTGAGGCTTCAGAGCTTGCCCCTGATTTAGAACCGGAATTAGAGCTTGAGCTGTTTAGCCCATGCAGGTAGGCATCACCAGGCTCGCCCCTCAAAGTAGCGGCCCACGGGGCCCCCAGAGGGCAAGCGAACAAACGCCCTGAATGGCCAGCCAATTAAGTCATTGTTCGTGGCACAGCGGACTGCCCCAGTCACACTATGGATTTGATATCACTCCGAGCAAACCTGGTTTCTCGTTTCCTCCATTCCATCTCAAACTGGGGGTGTCAGTGCATCCCCCTAAGCTGCCTTAAGAGCACCCAACTCCTCAGGGCATCCTGCCCCAGTACCCCTTCCAACTGCCTCTCAGGGCAACTGAGATGGAAAGGAAGTGTTCTCCAAGGGAGAGGCTCATGGGCACCCTCCACGGAGGCAACACTGGCAACACTGTAGACCAATGTCCAACAACCAGTTTACACCTTGTACCTAACCCCCCAATATAAACTCACCCATGGGACGGCAAAGGGATGCTCCCATGGAGGCCAAGTGGAGGACCAACAGGCTCGGTGCCAAGAGCCTGGGTGACAGAGTGTTCCCAGCATACACTGGAACCTGAACTCATTAATGATTTAGAATCTGAATTAGAGCTTTAGCTGGAAGACATAGGAGAGTCCATTCAGCTAGGCGTTGCCAGGCTCACCCCTCAACGGAGGGTTCACAAGGCACCCGATGCACCTGGCGGCATGCCTACTTAAGTGCCCTGATACTGGTGCACTTTGTGCAATCATTAGGACATTTAGACAAAAACACAAAGGCAAAAGACCCAGCCTTAGTCTTCCTGAGAAGTCGGCGTGATACAGTGAGAGAGCGATACACATCAGTTCAATTACTAATTCCACGCTAAACGGGGAGGTCTTCCCATGCGTGTCTCATAAGCACTCTCATAGGCGCCTATTTCATTGACCCCCTTCGAAGGCCTGTGTAAGGGCTGTTATGAACTTTACTACATCTCGTGATGTGGCTCTTTAATCGGCACCACGTAACATTGTATAAAAACTATAGTCAATTTCCCGGTAACATGACCTCATGACCTTCATGCTGCACAGCACAGAAGTATGAAAGGAAATTATTTATAGTCGCACTATTTGGCGTCACCCAAATGAGGACGAGTTCCCTTTTAAACTTCAGTTCCTCTCAAAGTTTCTTCCTCGTGTCATTTATTTTTTCACTTGCTACCATCACCTCAACTCTATTTATTAAAGATTTAAGCTAAAGTTCTTTATTTATGAAGCTTATCTATGTGATGGACTCAGGCTTTAAAGCTGAATCAACATTTTCCATCAGGGCTCATGTTTACCTCGTCATTGTCCCAGGAGTCTCACAGCGTTAAACTGTTACACAGTTACACAGTCACTAAATGTCATGATTACTGTTCATAATTTATAGCAGCTCATATCAATAATTATTGTGCTCTCCAGTTATTAAAAGAGAAATTAATTTCTGATTTATTATGAGTATTAGGTTTTATTTTCGTTTTATTTGAGATACTTCTGTTTATTTATATAGTATGTCAGTGCATCCTTGTTTAATAACAAGTGTTAGTGTGATATTAAGTTTGATGTACTCCAGGTCTCATTTCATTTAATTTGAGGTCAGATTATAATGGTGTTTTATTTATTCTATCTTAATGGGTTTCATGATTTAATAATTATTTTCCTGCATAGTATTATGAGACCATCTATTATTATTATTATTATTATTATTATTGCTGCCAATTCTGCGGGTGTGGAAAAGGCTCCCAATTTCAATATAATGAAATTAAATGCTCCAGTTTCTTTACTCTTAGGTAAAAAAGTCTGAGTCATACTGATTTTTTCTCAAACACTTCAGGTATAAAACCGCTGTGTCACGATTCATTCAGTGGGAAACAAACACTGCTAGTCGTGATTGGCCAGTCTGACTGTCTATTAATATTTAATTCTCTTATCTGATTGGCTGCTTGTGTTTGCATCACAGTGCCACAGTGTATAAATAGGAAGGAGGTTGTGTCGCTGTCAGATCTCTACAGACTGGAGAGAGGTTCTTGCTTCAACAGTGATTGAACGGAACGTCTTGTTCGGCTCGCTCTATTTATTCCTTTAATCTAAAGTTTATTTTTGTACTTTTGGTTTGTTTAATAAAACAATAAAACCAGCTGAAAATGGAGACTCAGATCCGTCAGAACTACCACCGCGACTGCGAGGCCGCCATTAACAAGATGATGAACATGGAGCTTTACGCCTCCTACACCTACACCTCCATGGTAAGGAGCTCAGACTGTACTGATGTGCTGGGATTCGAGCGGGACAGCTGACTGTGCGTGTGTGTGTTTTATAGCTTGTTGTTAATACTGTTATTATTTTACCTCAGGCTTATTACTTTACTCGGGATGACGTCGCTCTCGAGGGCTTCGCGCATTTCTTCAAAGAGAACGCGCACGAGGAGCGCGAGCACGCCGAGAATTTCATGTCGTTCCAGAACAAGAGAGGCGGCCGCATTTTCCTCCAGGACGTCAAGGTAACAATACCTGTGTGGGTTCTGCATTGTTTTTGTGTACACACAGACCGAACAGGGAAGAGCAAAGGGCGGTACTTGATCTTGAATTGTTGCTGTGTTGTAGGTTTATATTAGCGTTTATATGTTAATGTTTTTTTGTTAAAGATAATATGTTAAAGTATTTCTAAATTACTCAGATTGAAGCTGTTCAATAAAATGTGAGGACAGTTGAAGTTCTGTTTCTACCAAACTCTGTTGGTTCTCAAATGAACATGGTTTTAAAATATTAATGTGTTGCAAGTGATCTGAGATCAGATCTGATACAGGAGCTGACCTCAGATCAGTTGCAACACATTAATATTTTAAAGAGTCACTTTGTGTGTAATGTGTGCTTTAATCAGATGTGTGTGTTATTTAAGAAACCAGAACGTAATGAATGGGGCAATGGACTGGAGGCCATGCAGTGTGCTTTGGAGCTGGAGAAGAAGGTGAACCAGGCTCTGCTGGACCTGCACAAACTCGCCACTGATAAAGGAGATCCTCATGTGAGTTACAGCTTAAAGAGAGAACCTTTATAAATATTTTTAGAATAAACTGAGAATGGTAACTGTTAGCTGTTGGGATGTAATTATTCCTCACACACTTTCCTCTTGACTCTCCATCAGCTGTGTGACTTCCTGGAGTCTCACTACCTGAACGAGCAGGTGGAGACCATCAAGAAACTGGGTGACCACATCACCAACCTCACCAAGATGGACGCTGGCAACAACCGCATGGCCGAGTACCTGTTTGATAAACACACCCTGGGAGAGAAGAGTTAAACCTGCTTCCACACTGATCAGCAGAACCTCCATCATGAAACCTAATGAGAGTTAGTGTGCAGTAATGTGTGTGTAGGCCTGCAGCTTGGAGTAGAGTCTGGAGTAGTTTCCTTACTGTCGAGTTTATGATCTCTTATTCCCATGTGGAGGATTAAACATTAAAGAATAAACATTTTGAGCTGGATGCAGTGAGTTATTATTATTATTTTTTAAATCAGAAATACCTCTACAACCCATAAATAAGAAACCTGTTCTTAATCTGTCTTGCCTGGTTAAATAAAGGTAAATGAAAAAAAGAGAAAAAAAAAAACACCAAGCATAGGGAGAACTTGCAAACTCCAGGCACACAGACCGGAGTCGAGAATCAAACTCAGAACCTGAATGTGATAGAGAGGAATCAGACTCAACAGGGAACCACCTGTTCACTGGCAACTCAAGAGCAACATGTGTAGCTCAACAAAGAGGCAGGGAGAGAGAGAAGAGAGCAGAAAAGAAGGACAGATAACAGTTAGGTATGGTCACAGTCACCCAATGTATGTATAAATTGAGTGTGTATTTAGTGTACAGTACATCTGCATCTAGGCATTTGGCAGATGCCCTTATCCAGAACGACTTAAATTTTTTTATCTTATTATACATCTGAGCAGAGGGGTTAAGGGCCTTGCTCAAGGGCCCAACAGGGACAACTTGGTGGAAGTGGGACTTGAACCTGGGACCTTCCGACCCGTAGTCCAATGCCTTAACCACTGAGCTACCCCTGACCCCGCGGGAGTTAGTGTACATAGTGCAAGCGGCAGGACTAACAATGGAGGACTAACTCCGGCAGGACTAACTATAACAGCATAACTAAAAGGGAGAGCCAGAAGGAAACACAGACATGAGGGGGAACTGAGATGTAAAGCAACCAATCACCTCACCGTCAACAAACCTGAGTGATCAATGAGAGTGGGGAGGACAGCATCTAAACATACCAGTTCACCAGAATACTCTACGTCTATGAGTCCCCCAGATCTGCTCCTTTACCTAAGGTTCATCTATTTACAAAAATGCATGGCTAAATAAATAGGTTTTTAGCCTAGACTTAAACACTGAGACTGTGTCTGAGTCCCGAACATTAATAGGAAGACTATTCCATGACTTTGGGGCTTTGTAAGAAAACGCTCCGCCCCAACTGTAGTTTTCATAATACGTGGTACTGACAGACAGCCTGCATTCTTTGATCGAAGTAGGCGTGGCGGATCGTAAGACACTAACAGTTCACTCAGATACTGTGGCACGAGACCATTTAGTGCTTTAAATGTCAGAAGTAGTATCTTAAAATCGATGTGAAATTTCAGCCAAGATAGGGGTGATAGATAAGATAGGGGTGATGTGCTCGTATCTTCTGGTTTTAGTGAGGACTCTCGCTGCTGCATTCTGTACTAACTGAAGCTTGTTTATACACCTAGTTGAACAACCAGACAGTAAGGCGTTACAATAGTCCAACCTAGAGGTGATAAAAGCATGAACTAGTTTTTCTGCATCGTTTAGTGACAGTATATTCCTTATCTTGGCAATATTTCTGAGCTGAAAGAATGCTATCATGGTAATATTATCTGTTGCACTTGATGGAACAGAAAGGCCATCTAAACTTACAGCGTGATCAAAAAGCTTGCTTCTAGCTGCATATGGTCCTATGACTAGAACTTCTGTCTTATCAGGACTAAGCAGAAGGAAGTTAATTAACATCCAGTCTCTTATGTCCTTCACACATTGCTCAATTTTAGCACTCAACATATACACACGTGGACAAAATTGTTGGTACCCTTCGGTCAATGAAAGAAAAACTCACAATGGTCACATAAATAACTTTAATCTGACAAAAGTAATAATTCAAAAAAAATTATATGAATGTTAACCAATGAAAGTCAGACATTGCTTTTCAACCATGCTTCAACAGAATTATTTAAAAAAATTAACTCATGGAACAGGCCTGGACAAAAATGATGGTACCCCTAGAAAATACTGAAAATAATGTGACCAAAGGGACATGTTAATTCAAGGTGTGTCCACTAATTAGCATCACAGGTGTCTACAATCTTGTAATCAGTCAGTGGGCCTATATATAGGGCTCCAGGTAGTCACTGTGTTTGTTGTTTGGTGACATGGTATGTACCACACTCAACATGGACCAGAGGAAGCGAAGGATAAAGGTAAAGGCTATAAGACCATTTCCAAGCAGCTAGATGTTCCTGTGACTACAGTTGCACATATTATTCAGAAATTTAAGATCCATGGGACTGTAGCCAACCTCCCTGGACGTGGCCGCAGGAGGAAAATTGATGACAAATCAAAGAGACGAATAATCCGAATGGTAACAAAAGAGCCCAGAAAGACTTCTAAAGAGATCCAAGGTGAACTTCATGCTCAAGGAACATCAGTGTCAGATCGCACCATCCGTCGTTGTTTGAGCCAAAGTGGACACCATTGTTGAAAACAAATCATAAAAAAGCCAGACTGGAATATGCCAAACTACATGTTGACAAGCCACAAAGCTTCTGGGAGAATGTCCTATGGACAGATGAGACAAAAATGGAACTTTTTGCCAAGGCACATCAGCTCTATGTTCACAGACGGAAAAATGAAGCATATCAAGAAAAGAACACTGTCCCTACTGTGAAACATGGAGGAGGCTCTGTTATGTTCTGGGGCTGCTTTGCTGCATCTGGCACAGGGTGTCTTGAATCTGTGCAGGGTACAATGAAATCTCAAGACTATCAAGGGATTCTAGAGAGAAATGTGCTGGCCAGTGTCAGAAAGCTGGGTCTCAGTCGCAGGTCATGGGTCTTGCAACAGGACAATGACCCAAAACACACAGCTAAAAACACCCAAGAATGGCTAAGAGGAAAACATTGGACTATTCTAAAGTGGCCTTCTATGAGCCCTGACCTCAATCCAATTGAGCATCTTTGGAAGGAGCTGAAACATGCCGTCTGGAAAAGGCACCCTTCAAACCGGAAACAACTGGAGCAGCTTGCTCATGAGGAGTGGGCCAAAATACCTGCAGAGAGGTGCAGAAGTCTCATTGACAGTTACAGGAATCGTTTGATTGCAGTGATTGCCTCAAAAGGTTGTGCAACAAACTATTAAGTTAGGGGTACCATCATTTTTGTCCAGGCCTGTTCCATGAGTTCATTATTTAAATAATTCCGTTGAAGCATGGTTGAAAAGCAATGTCTGACTTTCATTGGTTAACATTCATAGAATTCTTATTTATTATTAATCTTTGTCAGATTAAAGTTATTTCTGTGACCATTGTGAGTTTTTCTTTCACTGACCGAAGGGTACCAACAATTTTGTCCACGTGTGTAACTGTGTGTCATCAGCATAACAGTGAAAAATAATACTATGCTTACGAATTATGTTGCCCAGAGGAAGCATGTAAAGAGAAAAAAGCAGTGGGCCTAAAACTGAACCCTGTGGGACACCAAACACCACTTGAGAAAATGCAGAATAGTCACCATTTAAATCTACAAACTGATAGCGATCAGTCAAATAAGATCTATGCCAGAAGAGGGCCGTTCCCTTAATTCCTACTACATTTTCTAATCTGTGAAGGGGAATACTATGATCAATGGTGTCAAAAGCTGCACTGAGGTCGAGTAACATAAGCATAGTGATGCAACCCTGATCAGAGGCCAATAGGAGGTCGTTTACTACTTTATCTAGTGCTATCTCTGTGCTGTGATGAGGCCTGAATCCTGACTGATACAGTTCATAAATGTTAGTCCTATCCAGATATAAACATAGCTGCTGTGCTTCTATATTTTCCAGAATCTTAGAGATAAAGGGGAGGATTGATATCAGCCAGTAATTGGACAGCTGACAGGGGTCAAGGTCAGGTTTCATCCAGACAGTAAGGTGTTACAATAGTCCAGTGGTTCTCAAACATTTTCTGTCATTCCCCACTTAAGGGGGTGGGTGAATTTTCAAGTCCCACTTGTCAACAAAATGATCGCAAAATCGGCCAAGTTTACTATTTATTGAAATATAAATTTCTAAACCAAAAATATAAAATAACACCAAGTTCAAAACAAATAAAATACATGTGCCATTGTTATAACAGGCAAACTTTGTCACTTATCTCTGCATAATTGGGGGAGGGATCAGTTGCTTAGCAATCGTTCTTAGTTTTTTTGCACTGGCTAATTCTGTATGCAGCTTTGAATGAAGCAATTTGTGCTTTGCTGTCCACTGATTCAGATTTTACCAGGCCATTCTTCTGGCAGCTTTCTTTCATAGACGTCGAGAGGCTTATTAATGTGACTGGGGTGTGTTGTCTCTAAGTGTCTTCCTAATTTGTTGGGTCTCATGCTGTCTGCTGCCAGCGCAAGATCGGCTTCATCATATTTATTTTCTGCTGGCTTTTTGGTTGATTAGGCTGATAGTGCTGAATTGCCTGCTTTTTTGTGGTCCATGTAACAAATGCATCCATTGATGTTATTATGCCCACGATGTCGCTACTGACCCGGTTTGTGACCGCGATAAAGTTATTGTTATATTCGCATCTCCGGCTTCAATAGCTGCGTAAATAAACTCGCAAATAAGACACACACATATACATATACTTCCTCTTTACATTTTCTTTAAGCTACACCCGCCTTTTTCTCGATTAAGTGCTTAAATTATACATGTGTGAAAGCATAAACCACATTATTCTCTACTGTGCAACCAATGATTTAGGGATCATCGCAAAATGCCGCACACCAACAAAAAGCGTAGACGCCATTCATCTTCCCTTTTGTTCAGTGTTGCCACACTGGAAACTAGAAATGCCAGACTAGTACTACCTGATAAAATATAATTTTTTTAACAAAAATACAGAAACATCAGCTTACACATTGGAATAAATGATAATTACATATATAATACCAAAAGTTTCCTTATATTGTTCCATTGCAATTAACATTAACGTTAAACCGTTATTGTTGCACTATGGTTCCACTTTTTCTCCCGGCCCCCAACTGATGCTATTTTAATTTACTTGTATTAAATGACTTATTTCTCTGTATGTGATTGTTTTGTTTTGAGTGTATGATCTTCATCGTCAATAAAGAAAAGCATGAATTAGAATAGGTACTTTCCTATTATTTTCAACTAATTTCCTTCAGTTCATTGCGCCCCACCTGTCATGTTTGTATTCCCCACTAGTGGGCGCCCCACACTTTGAGAACCACGGCAACAGTCCAACCTAAAGGTAAGAAAAGCGTGAACAATTTTTCCTGCATCATATAGTGACATTATATTCCTTTTCTTGGTAATATTTTTCAAATAAAAGAATGCTATCGTGGTAATATTATCTACATGAGCTTCAAATGAAAGACTGCAATCTATAATCATCCCGATGTCTTTTCCTGCTGTATATAATGAAACAGAAAGGCCATTCAGAGTTACTGTGTGGCCAGAAAGCTTACTTCTAGCTGCATGTGGTCCTATTCTGTCTTATCAAAATTAAGCAGAAGGAATTTACTTAGCATCCATTATCTAATTTCCTTCACACACTGCTCCATTTTATTAAGCTGGTGTATTTAATCTGGCTTTGCTGAGACATATACAGTAACTGTTATCATCATCAGCATACTAGCATAAACTCATTCCATGTTTATGAAGTTTATTGGCCAGAGGAAGCATATGAGAGAAAAAAGAAGTGAGCCCAAAACAGAACCCAGTGGAACAAAAAAATGTCATACACACTTAGCATAGTCTCCATTTAAATTTACAAAAGGTTAACAATCCGTTAAATAGGATGTGATTCATGAGAGGGCTGTTCTCTTAACTCCTACAACATTTTTTATTTTATAAAGGAGAATACTATGATCAATGGTGTCAAAATCTGCACTGAGGCCGAATAACACGAGCAAAGAGGCACAAGCCTGATCAGAGGCCAATAGGAGGTCATTTACTTTAACCAGCGCTGTCTCTGAGCTGTGATGAGGCCTAAATCCTGACTGATACAGTTCATGAATGTTACTCGTATGCAGATATAAACATGGATGCTGTACTGCTGTACTCATGAGGCTTATAGACCTTCACAGACTATGTTATCTCTGTTGACACACATGTCAAGTTCACCGGAGAAGACACCAAGGACAATAAGTTGGCCTACCTGCACTGTGCAGTTCTTATAGGGAAAAATGAGAAACTGAAAACAGCAGGGAAAAAACCCCAAGGCCCAACAACATCAATTGGCTAACTGTACTGTCAGCCTGACATGCCAAATGTCAATGGATCAGAGCGCCGTGACTCACTGCTTTATCTGCAAAGGGGAATCACGGGGTGCTATTTAGTAATAAATAAAGTTGCCTTTAATGGTGCGGTCAAATTTCGCTCTCTCCGCTCTGCCGCCGCCGCCAGTCGCCGCTGTTGGCCGCTCTGATGTAGACCGAACGCCTTTCTTGTATTTAAAGGGGCCGCAAAGCAATCACGCTTGTTGATCTTGTGAAGACCAAAATGTGGAAGAAAACAAGAAACTGATTGATAGAAAGAACTGTATTGTAGAAATAAACAAATTATAAGCCATTCGTACGGTGTGGATTCTGTTCATTGTGAATTGCTGGTCTAATTTAATATCTATATTTATTATTATTATATTATGTTTCTTATTATTATAACATTAGAATCACTTACTAGACTTTGTCTTTAATTAAAATAACATGAATAATTAATAAACACCCGCTGCCGCAATAATCAACCTCTCCTCCATTTCTCTTGGGAACGAATGTCGCCGGAACGACAGTTTACTGGACTGCGTCCCGCGGAATCCGCTCAAGCTCAAGCTCTCTTTTAATTGGTCGCCGCTCAACCGCGTCATAGCTCATTACCATAAAGTCGAGCTGATTTCCGCCGGCTCACATTGAAAATGAATGACTTCCGGCCGCGTTGACGCTCACGCGCGTTCGGTGTGAACACGCGGTAATAGGGTTTAACTTAAGTTGTTATTCCATTTTGCGCCACGAGGTGGAGGTAAAATGCAACTTTTTACATCACACAAACTTCTGTTACTTAAATTATGTTCAGTATGTTATATTTGGGAGGATGACCAGCGTGTGTGTGTGTGTGTGTGTGTGAGAGAGAGTGAGACAGACACTAAAACTAAGCCACTGTCCAGTAAACACTGCATGTCTGAGGTCTGAGGATTTTGGACACGAGAGAGAGAGACAGAGAGAGACTGATGCAATCGCTATGTAACACTTGTGCAGTGTGTGTGTGTGTGTGTGTGTGTGTGTGTGTGTAAGTATGCGGTAGACACGCCAAAGTTATTGGAGTAACTAAATTCTGTCAGGAGTTTTGTTAACATTCAGTTGGTTTCTGTATCGACTCCTAGAGACATGTGTCCGTAAACGCTCCTGGTTGAGGGTCCGTTAGATACGTAAGGGGTCTTGACTTTCTTTTAGATTAGAGTTCCTCATAGAACCGTTTCAGCTTGTGTGAAAGCGACCCTGAGGATCCGGCCTGTGGGGTTTATTCAACAGTTCATCATATAAGTAAAGTGCTTGTTCTTTTCTCCTACTAACAGAGAACCTGTAATGGCTCTCACATGGGAACAACCAAATGGTTCTTTAAGTGTCCTTTAAATCAGTTCATGTCTATGCAAAGGGTTTCACTTTACCTGGGTTCTATGTTGGACGTTTGAGGGACGTTGGAGTTTTATTTAGTGGTTCATCTAAGAGCAACAACTGAAGAACCCTCAGGAATTCTCTATTTTCCACAAGTGTACATCGTAGGATGTATCTCAGGATACGATACTGTTAGGATTCTTAAAGGTTTTATTTTCTAATTAAAGCTGTTAACCTTCTGAAGGGGTTCTACTTGGCTCCACTCCTCTGCACGGCTCTGCATGGAACACTGAAGGGTTTAAATGACCACTGCACATAATGAGTGGTTTTTAAGGGTTCTTGGATGAAGACTTGGAACATTTTCTGTTTGGGAAACATGATGTAGATTTTATGGGGTTTTTTCTCACTAAAAGCAAAAAAACAAAGAAATGTTTTTTTTTTATCAAAAACATTTCTCAGTTTTTAAAGTGTTTATTGGATAATTAACGGATCGGCGCTCTCTCTCCAAACGTGTTCCTCTGATAGAGTAACTCTGATAGAGAAACACACCCTGTAGGGCTCTGCACAGAACCTTTAAGGGTTCCTCGAGACTGAGAACCTTCAGAGATTGAAAATGTTGTGAATGTAAGAGTTCTGTGTGATATAGAGTGACATTGTTTTTTTTGTTTTTTCAGCACAACCTAGGCAATAAAAACCTAAACAACTGTACACACATGACTGAGCGGAAAGAGCGAGTCACATAAGCAATGAAACACATGTGCAGTAACACATGATCATGTGTTTATGGTTGTTTTTCTTAGTTTTAGACCTAATGATGATGATGATGATGATGATGATAATAATGTCCGCATTTTGCGACATCATTTCCATATTCTGTTGTGTAAAATGTACCTGTAAATGTACCTGTTTTAAAAGTAATGATAACTTTTGTTCTACATGACGCATCAGAAAACACAAATGACTTCGATATAACCAGCTGTTTTGTTTTTTTAACTGACCAGTGCCGAATCCGTGCTGCTTGAGTTTTAAGGGTTAATCTTGAGACTAAGTGAGAAACAGTGCTGTACAGTATATACAGTAAGGGTTCCTATCAGGTTGTTTTCAGATGTTTGATATATTTTGAGTAAAATGTAACAAGACTAAATATTAACAATGTATTGTGTGTGATCTTGATGTGTATCGCTCTGGAGTTTGGCTGCCTTTTGTATCAAAAATGTGTAAAGCATGTCGGGGGCGGAGTCTCGGTCAGAGATAAAGACGAAGACTGAAATGAAGGACACTTTGAAGTAAAACTGTTTAAGACATTATCACTTTAGTTTAAAATACAACACACACACACACACACACACACACACACACACACACACCCTAGAGTATACGCTACTGAATCTCTGGACACAACAGTTTCCAGGAAAAAAACAAGATCACGTGTCAGAACCAACCTGTGTTTCCTCTTGATTCCTGGACTGAACGACCAGGAATTCTCAGAACGTGTGTGTGTGTGTGTGTGTGTGGAACACTGACACATCAGCAGATGCAACGTGAGTCACTTGGGTCTGAGGAAATGAGACACGTTTACACTTCAAACACACTTATAAACACGGTACACAAATCCAACACACACACACACACACACATTCACAGCACACACCGATAGTCACTGCGTCCAGATCAAATCACCCAAATCACTGGCGCTTAAAAACAATAACGAAAAATAAAATAAAAAAATATTGTTTTAATTGAATTTGAAAGTTTTAATAATTTGAAAGTTTTAATATGTGATCGTTTCTATAGTAACGGCTCATTCACAGGGACTTGTACGGCTGAACGTCTAAAAAAAAAAGGGTTGATCTGTAAGGAGATGTTCATGTGACCAGTAGGGAAGGAGTCTCCAGTGTCAGCTGTGTTTATTGGTCTGTTTAAAACTTTGTGACATTTAAAAAGTGACACACAATAAAAATAAAAAGAAGAAAATCCTTTTTTTGTTTTTCCATGCAGTGGACACCAAAAGTCTATTTTTTTTTTTCCCTGAAGGCTATGAAGGCCATGAAATTAGCCCCGCCTCTTACCTGGAGCCAGACTTTTCAGCTCCACCCCTTTTGTTTAAAAAGAATCCGGAGACAAAGTTTCACCAAAACTGATTAGGAGGTGAAAAAGTAAAGACTTGTTCATTTGTCTTGGAACAGACATTGCATTTCACCGTACAGACAGTAGAGGGCGGTAAAAACCACAAACAGCTGTTTTAATTCAGTGTTTACATAAAAACTCTAATTTAGGATTTGACAGTTGATCACCACTTCAGGCACAATGATGTTGTTGTTTTTTTCATTTTTTGATGCCAACAAACATGTTAGAGATATTTTTTTTCCATAAATAAGTGCACCCTCAGTGCATATGTGATGTCGTCTGTAATTTTAGTAATTTCTCCACTTTATATTTTTGTGATTTAGCCAATACACATTAGCCTCAACATGTCAAGCTAGCAATCCTGAAACCAAGTTGTGTGTGTGTGTTTGTGTGTGTGTTGCCCTAGAACCATTATGAACCCATTAAGTGTGTAGATAACAGTGAAACCAGCCCTACATATCTTTCAGAATTAGTGTCATGTGATCAGAAGGTCAGCTCAACCTCTCGTGTTTTAACCACATGATGTTACCTCGAGACTGAAGTGAATTCACAGCCTGTGTGTTAGTATTAATAATGTCCTGCATGTCTGCGCTCTCACACGTGAGGGTGTAGGACCCTGTGTATTTTCGGAGCTGGTATGTTAAGCATGGAGGGGTTTTGATAAGGAGGCGATAGGAGGTTAGACGCTGAGGCCGTCTCTCGACTCTGCCGTTTATCTCAGCTTTAGAATAAATAACACTTCCTTCCTCAGACTGCGGCTCTGCTGACGCCCGAAAACCTGAAGTGCTGCTGCTCCATCCTGAAGCATCACGGTTACAGAGACCAGCTCAGTGCTCTCTCTCTCTCTCTCTCTCTCTCTCTATGTGTGTAGAGACATTTAATCACAAAGGCAGAAGAATTTTACAATATTAAAATAAATTTTGAAAAGTCCTCACTCACTCATCGTCTGTATCGCTTAATCCTGTATTCAGGGTTGCAGGGGGCGGAGCCTATCCCAGGAAACTTAGGGCACGAGGCAGGGTACACCCTGGATGGGCTGCCAATCCATCACAGAGCGCACACACACACACACACACACACACACACACACACACACACACACACACACACACACACACACACACACACACACACGCTCACGCTCATTAACACACTACGGACAGTTTGGGAACGCTAAAGCGTGGGAAACCGGGCTACTCACACCTCCAGGGTCGAGGGTTTGATAACTGCGTGTGCTTGGTGGGTTTCCTTTGCGGACTCCGGTTTCCTCCCACAGTCCAAAGACATGGAGATTAGGCTAATTGGCGTACACAAACTCACCACTGGCCTCCACGGCGCCTAGTTGGACTACAGAAACTCCTGGATGGATAGAAATGAACTTTTTTTAAAAGATAACGATCTGATGATGTTATTCGCTCCTCTCTAACTCGACGTCACCACCTGAGATAAATTTAGTGTGAAAATCAGCAAGAAATTCTCCTCGTGATTGTTTAGGCTTAAAAATGGCTTGAAATTTGACAGTAAAAACTAAGCAAAGGTTAGGGTTAGGGTTCGAGAAAGGGGCGGAGTCACAGGTGGGCTGTAGATAGAATCATCCTTTTTATTTCTGATGTCCACCTGTCCGGTTTGAGAGAGACTCCGCCCGCTGGAGGGTCAGACTCCTTTATTCAAAATGAAACGCCGATTAGGAAATATAGATTTTAACACATACGCGCAGAGGCGTTTCCCATAATGCATTGTCATCATTTATGCATTAAAATGCAAATCACAAAGCCAGTGTTCAGTTTAATCTGATATGTTTCTGTCGTCTTTAAAAAAATAACAGCAATACCGCACATATACATTATGAAAATCTTCTATTTGCATGTTATCCTGTCAGCAACAGAGACCTGTCAATCCATCATTGTGGGCGGAGTTCAACAGTGTATGTTCTTGTGTATTAACACTGTGCTGAATATCATGTTGATTCGCTTTGGCCACATTATACAATAGTTTACAGACCATCACAGCAAACGTTCATTTCCATTTGATTTGTTTTAGCATTTAACATTGTAACTAAGCAGCTCTACAGAAATCAAAGATATGAAAATAAGGGTACATTTATGACACTTTGTCTTGATGAATTCAGTTCTAACGAGCAGCCCGGAGAGCCACGCCTTAACCACACAGCAGCGTTCTGTTGCACTGTGTATCTTTTGTTCTGTGTACTTACTGTCTTACACTCGTGTGTGTTCACCTGCAGAAACAACATTTAGTTCTGATGTTTGAAATACAGGCCGTATATATGATGATGTATATATGTGATGGTGGCTCCGGCACCTCTGGGCGTGGCTCCGTAGGGAAGTTTGGGGGCCGGCTCGGGGACCGTTCGCCTGCTGTGCGTTGTGCTCTGGTGCCTTTCTGTCTCCACCAGCATTGACTTTTTTTTCAGTGATTTGTGATTTTGTATGGTCTTTTCTGTGGGATCAGACCAGATGGGATGGGATGTGGTCGCTCGGGTGTCCACGGTCCTGGGCTGGAAATGCTGTGGTGTAAATTTCCGCGGTTAAACCACCTGGATGAAGGTTATTTGTCGACGTGTTGGGAAAATGTTGTTTCCCTGTAGTTATGTGAATGAGTAACGTGTAATTTTGACATTTAGTGGGCTTACATACATCACTACTGTATATATTCAAATTGGTCATACATGTTTTTAACATATTTCTGTACTGTATTTTAACATTTATAAAAAACTGATACATTTCTCAATGTGCAATAAAACCCATCGTACTTGATTATTACATCAAAGGAATTCTAGAAACTTCTTCATACTTCTTCAATCAGTATTGCTGTATATATTATGCAGAGTATCAGGTCCTGTGCTGTGATCGCTCTGTGGAGTCAGTGTGTCCGCGGGCGTGTGAGTGTCTCCTTTGTTTAATCCAAATAAATGTGTTCATGGAGGAATCCTGCAGGATTAGCGCACACACACACACACACACACACACACACATGAGCTCCACAGTGTGACGCTGGAACAAACTGAGCTTCTCAACGGCTTCACTGTGAGCTGCGGTTTTATGAAAATGCAACATTTGCATGCAAAAAGCTTCGGGGTCGGGAGAGCGGCGGCGCTCGCGTCTTCCTGTTTGTTGGGTGAGATGTGGAGCAGGATGAGGTCAGGGAGTGCTGATGAGGTATTGTAGTGACAGGGATGAGTGTGTGTGTGTGGGTGTGTGTGAGGCCTGGAGTTTCTCACTAACTCCCTCAGTGAGCTTTTGTTTAGTTTAGTTACGAGTCGACTCCCTGTCTGACATCACACCTTCTAATTAATTCTGCATTTAACTCGGCACTCTGTGACTCTTACACACGACGCACGTTAACTCCAGTGAGTTCCTGTTTGCTTTACATATAATATATGCATCTATAAAGTTTTTTTTCCCCCTAGTTTTTAACTTCATCACACACACACACACACACACACACACACACACACAAAGGGATGTCCCGAAGTCATGTGTGTGAAACACAACACGAAGCAGGAAGTCGGTTTTCTTCCTCCGTGTCTCTTTAAGAGCAGGGGGAAGGGTGAGGAGGAGGAGGAGGAGTGTGAGTGACTCTGAGCAGCACACTTTTTTTTTAACGCAGAAATTCCTCTCTCAAGAGTTTGGAATTTCCTCTGAGCTCACACACACACACACACACACACACACACACAGACGGTTCACATAGCGCTCGCTATATGAGAGGGGGGATTTTCAAACATCCAGAGGACTCGTGGTGCTCAGCAAACATAACATCATGGCGTAAACTTTGCCTCCGAGATTGCAGGAGGTTTTTGGACATTTTTAGGAGAGTGAGGAGAAGTTCTCGAGTTAATTCTGAACATCTGGGAGACTGACTCAGCATGGGCTAAACACCCCCGTCTCATGCCTGCGACTGGAACAGGAGGATGAGTGTGTACACGCTGAACCTCAGGGTTTTCTGGCTTCTGGTCGCTTGCGTCCTCGGCGTCCTGCTGCTGCTTCATCATTTCGTCCTGCGAGGATCTCAGGAGCGATCCGATGGCTGCTCGGATCAGGGAACCGAGTCCGTCCCGCTCCTCAAGTATGTCTTGGCCTTTGCACTGTGTTATGTCTTCATCAGGTACTGCTCATCTCAGCCTGGAGCTACTAAACAAGGCGTTCATGCAGTCGCTGGAAAACCCACGGGTCCTACGAGAGAGTTGTTGGAGGACCACTTCGAGAGGCACGTACGTCTTTCTCCGCACGTTCTCGGCCACAGCAAGGCTCATGTGGCGAAGCTGGTGAGTGAGCTGGTGCGAGTGGGGCGGGCTGATGTACTTCCGGACTCCTCTCTGGGGTTCCGGGGGGATTTTGTTCAGGTTGGGAGCTCGTACGAGGAGCACAAAGTGGGCTCACCGGATTGTTTTGACATCCTGGTCCCGCTTAAACTTCCTCGAGGGCTCAAACTGGAGCCGTGCGGTTACGGCAAAAACCATGGCGGCGCACCACTGGTCACTCTAGAGACTCCACGTAAGGAGGAATGGCCACGGCGCCACAAAGTGTTCACGGATGCCTACCTACGTTCAAACGGTTCCCCAGCAGTCTACAGGTTGAGCACGGACTCGGTGATGCGCTGGTTCTACTGCGCATCCCAGCGCTGCCTGTCGGCCGTACGGTACCCCTTTGAGCAGCGCTGCTCGCTCAGCCTTTCTCTCATCGAGGGACAGCGTGTGCAGCTTC
>CM059222.1:30010108-30150108 GCA_030347435.1 Clarias fuscus | reverse complement strand
CCCCACAGACATGAAGAACACAGTGAAGTGAAGACAGATTTCATTAATCAACTGAATTCAATAAAATCTGTTTTGTATTATACTCGGTATAAATATGTGATATTAGTGTTTAACGCGTGCGCTTAAGACTAACAGTACATAAAGTCTACCACTAGGTGTTGCTGTAAGCTCACCTTAGTTGCACCTGGTTTGTCCTTTTATAGCGGGAAGCGTTAGACCTCTCTGTCTCTGCTTTCAGTCTGATTATTTAATAAATGATTTATACACTTTGAATCTTTTGTCTGTTGAAGAGAACGAGAACCTCAACTGTCTTTTCTCCCTGATTATTGTCTCCACGTCTCACATCATCTGTCTCTTTAATCCACGCTAATCTGTGGTTCTGTCACCAGTGCAGTGTTTACTGATGATCGAGTGAATAAACATACAATACAAGTATCACACACACACACACACACACACACACACACACACACACACACACACACACAGATTTTGGTTTCAACAGTGTCAACAGTTTGTGATTGAGGAAGGTGTCACCGCTGTGTAACAACAAAGTGTGTGTGTGTGTGTGTGTGTGTGTGTGTGGTGCACTGTATCATCTCGCTGTAATGGAGTACGATTATTTTAAACACTTATAAAAAAGTTTGTTGGTGATCTACTGTGTGTGTTTTGTCTTCTGTAGTCACAATAAACTCAGTATCATCCACTATATACCTCAGACTTGCTTCCTGTCATACATACTATAACAGGCGTTCGAGTCAAACTGGGACTTGTGATTGTAGAGAATAACAGAACAGTGCTGAGAGTAAACACTCCCGTCATGTCTCTATATAATCCCCCGATACACTGATGCACTTATCACAGTGTCTCACTCGAGCTTAAACACCATCATGGTAGAAAGTTCTCTCAGCACGCCGGAGCATCGCGTCTGACACGGGGGCGTGGCCATAACTGCCTGCCGAGTTCCTGTAGTGTGTGAGCGGAGTTGCTGAATGAGTGTGTTGTTGTTCCTCCATCGGCTGGGATCATCACTCACAGACGTACAGACTTCTTTAACACGTTCTCACCGTTCAGATGTTTCACTCAGCGTCTCATCACCGCAGCGTCCCTGAAGTCTCTGTAAACGTCTCAGTCTTACGTCTTCATTCAGCGGACATTTCGTCACCAGTCCCGGTTTGACTTGAACGCCCCCTTGTGTACAGTATATGTTTATGGCCGGTCTCTCGGAGCGCACACACACACACACACTGCAGAGCCCATGGAGCTGTAGACGACGGAGTGTGTCGGAGTGTGTCGGAGTGTGTCGGTCCGCTGCAAGCTCTGTAGCAAAACGTGTGAGAATGTGGAGCCGAGGTTTAAGTGCAGGAGTCGTACAACACTGTGTGTCTCTACAGCGTGATGTAACAAACTGCGTTTTATCTTTTTAACTTCAAGAGAGACAAGAACGAGAGACTGGAGATATAACGAGTGTTTAAGGAGCGTAATGTGCTGGTACAGTCACAGCAAGGTGTATTCACCACACACTGACTCGAGTCATTACACTCTCATCATTAGGTGTGTGTGTGTGTGTGTGTGTGTGTGAGGTGATGAACTATGTCCCCTCAGTGTGAAGAAAAACAACACACTCGAATTGTTGACACAGCAACAGGACACACACACAAACACACACACACACACGCACACACACACACACACACACACACACACACACGCGCACACACACACACACACACACACACACGCGCGCGCGCGCGCACACACACACACACACACACACACACACACACACACACACACACACACACACTACTATAATATTTCACACATTACACTGTGTGTGTGTGTGTGTGGAGCAGCAGCAGGTGGCCGGATGCTCAGCCCCTCCCCCGCTCTCCACTGGCTGCCTGATGGAGGAACAACAAGTGGTCAAGAACAAGAAGTGCTAAAGCAGATCTGTTTGTTTGTTTGTTTGTTTGTTTGTTTGTTTGTTTGTCGGGGAAGTGGTTATACCAAGACACCTGCTGCCGGAGCTGGTGTGTGTAAACCTGCGTGAGTCACTCAAAGAGGAGGACGAGATGGAGGAGCGTCTGAGTGGGCGGGGCTGAACGGGAGGAGGATGATGATGATGATGATGATGATGATGATGAAAGAGAGGGAGGGAGGGAGGGAGGGGAAGGGTCTGTGTGTGTGTGTGTGTGTGTGTGTGTGTGTGTGTGTGTGTGTATCAGATCTGGAGTTGGTGGTCGTCTTCAGTCCTACAGCCGGATTTATAAAGGATCTGTGAAGGACAGAATCTCCAACTCCATCAGGAGCGCTCGCTCATCTCTCTTTATCTAACACTGAGCTCCTGTTCTCATTCTTTTATTTCTGTCTTGGTTTTTCCAGTGTGTGTGTGTGTGTGTGTGTGTGTGTGTGTAACCTGGGGGAGAACCATGTCACTGTGGATGGGAAAGGAGAAGGTGGGGAGGGAGTGAGGACAGGATGGCGTATACACAGGTAAACCTCAGTAACCACACACACACACACACACACACACACACACACACACACACACACACACACACAATGTTTGTATCATCAAGGCAGAACATTATTAGTGAAATGTGTGATCAATTTTATTGTGTGTGTTTAAAAATAAACCTAAATACATACATATCAACTGTTCATTTTATTAATCACTTAATTATTTTAAACTGCTGACAAAAAAACATTATTATTATAATTTGTCATAAAATAATTTCATATGTTTATTTGAAACAATAACATTTATTATTATTTTTTAGTTTTATAAACAAGGCTGTACATTTGAGTATGTATGTATTTATTTTGTTTGTTTGTTTACATTGTCATTTATTTCACATAAATCTTACAAACTAAATAAAAGTAGCAACAAAATACAACAGAAAAAAATGTGTATGTATATAAACATTACATCATCATTATTATTATTATTATTATTATTGTTATTATTATTATTGTTGTTGTTGTGTGACAGGTTTGTAGTGTGTGTGTGTGTGTGTGTGTGTGTGTGTGTTATGCAATGCTCTCAGTGCCTTGTGCGGTCCGTGTGTCTCTCTGACCCTGCTGCGTCATTCCTGCTCGCGCCGCCACGGTTGCCATGGTTACAGCCACGACTAATTGCTCAGACAACATCGGGTCGCTGATGGAGAGGAGAGGAGGGAGGGGCTTAGGGTGGGGGGGGGGGGGGTGAGGAGATTATGTGAAGGTCTAGAAGGTGTAGAGAGATGGAGTGAGGAAGAGGTGTGTGTGTGTGTGTGTGTGTGTGTGTAGGTGTGTGTGTGTGTAGGTGTGTGTGTGTGTGTGTGTGAAAGACAGAGAGATGTGAAGAAAGTAGAGTCACATTACTGAGATCACACATCTGAAAGTCTGTGTGTGTGTGTGTGTGTGTGTGTGTGTGTGTGTGTGTGTGTGTGTGTGTGTGTGTACCTGTCAATCGTTTGTGTCTGTGAAAAGTGTGTATGTATGTATGTATAAAGGTGTGTGTTTGTGTGAAATATGAGTGTGACTGAATGAAATAAATCAGTATCTCTTGTGTGCGTATCTGTGTGTGTGTGTGTGTATGTGTGTGTTATGGTAATTAGTCACACAGCATCACTAGCCAATCATGGGCATCTGTGACCTCACGCAGGTGGAAGAGTGTGGACAGCACGTTCCTCTGAGTGTGTTACAGCGCCCCCTAATGGTGCCTGATCATCACTGTGGAAAGTAATGATCACCTTCAAGTCCTTAGATGAATTAAAAGATAAATCACCTCCTGCACTTCATTTCTTCAGTGCACCGGAACACCAGACACTCACCATTTGTTTCATTCTTGCTACACTATTATCACAGCTGCTCATGCACATGAAGTCCGCGCAGGATGTTCACAGGACTGAGACTCGGTCTTAACTTTGTTGATCACATGACCTCAATCAGTGCTGGAGCTCCATAGCCATTCGCATGCTGTCCATCAACTGAGGGGGCGTGGCAGGGAAAGAGGAAGCAGTAACCAGGTGTGGAATGGAAGATGATCGGATGTGTAGATGAGTCACATGTGACCTTCTGCTGATCACTGTGGAGGTGTGAGGAGGAACCCTGTCGAGAACAAAGTGTTCATCAGGACTAAACGGATCCTGCACTCGTTTATTGCTCTCCTCATTTATATCCACTGTGAATGTAGTGTGTGTGTGTGTGTGTGTGTGTGTGTGTGTGTGTGTGTGTGTGTGTGTGTGTGTGTGTGTGTGTGTGTGTGTGTGAGAGAGAGATTAGAACAGACAGGATTTTTGAAAACTTCCCCGCACTCATTGTTATGAAGTATAAATGAGAGCAGACGTTGTTATTAAACATTATAATTACTCGGCCATGAACCAGACGTGTACTTGTGCAGCGGACTTGTACTCAGATATATTGCATGTGTACCTGTATATCGGACTTGTGAGTGGTATATGTCACACGTGTCCCCAGTCTGAGACATGTATCTACATATCTGTATCTCTGTATATATCAGACGTCTATCTAATTATCAGACGCACGAGTCAGGCAGCGGAATGCGTGGAGACGCGTGTGAGCAAAGACGTGGGTATGATCTACTGACCAGTCGGCGCCGGCACGGGATCTTTACAGGCCGCTGGTGACGGGAGCACGGTGTCCAGTAACGCTGCGCCGTGAAGGGGTCTGCCTGCCTCACACTCTCTTCATTTATTTATTTATTTATTTATTTATTTAAATCACACACTACTTTTGCATTTTATTTATCATTATTTATTTACTAATTCATTCACTTTTGTTTGTTTGTTTTTATTTATCTATTTTATACAGTATATGTAAAAATTATTACTAATCATGTTTTACTTATTTTACATATTTATCTGTTGTATTTACGGCATCTGAAGATGGACATGTCTGTGTGTAGTGAAGCATGGTGATGTGTGTGTGTGTGTGTGTGTGTGTGTGTGTGCCGTGTCTGTTCTGCTAAACTCCTCTGGTTTTCCTCCCTCGTGCTCGCGGCCGCGCCTCTGCCTGCTCACACCTGTAAAAAAGGACAGCTGGAACCCGTCAGTGAGGTACGAAGCTCAACACATCCTGTTTTATCTTTCTGTCTGAAGCTTCATTTATACTTTCATTTCCTCGCTCTGTGTAATCTGACCTCCATCATGCTGTGAGAGAGCGGCTCGGGTCAAATCAGGCCGAAAATAGCTCGGCATGTTGTTATGAGGTCGAAACCCCGCAGCTCAGACTGAGCTTCACTTCACTTGGGGTTCGTCCCCTAACTGAGGGCTGGACACTCACTCACAGTTCACCTGGAAAAGTCTGACAAACTGCACAACATTCAGTTCTTACAAAATTCTTATACATTTTTAGCAAAACATTTGAAAAGTGGGGAAAGTTCCTGGCGTTTCACGGCTGCTTTAGGGGAAAGGCTGAGCTCCACTTTCAACACTGGCAGGTTTTTAATTTGTCAAAAAAATCATCCAAGATGTATTTTTCACTCGTGCCAAGAACGGAAAAATTAAACCAGGCCAAATTCAAAACTAAAATAAAGACTAATATGTCGATGTTTGGATGAGAAGACGGTAAAGTCCGAAATAAACCTTACATGTCACATGACCGTAAGCCGTGTTGTAATTATCACTTTAATCACCACAAGTTTGGATCAATGAAACTAGATGTTTATAAAATAGCATTTGATCCAGCGCATGTTGTACTGGAGCGAAAAGCTTTCGGTGAAAGGTTTCTGTGCGCTGACGTCATCTCTTCAGCTCTACTTCAGCTCTACTTCAGCTCTAGATGAGTGTAAAGACTCTGAGTGAGTAAATGTGAATAATGTTTTATTGTTAGTGTGGCGTGGTGTTGTGTTGCGTGGCGTGGCGTGATCGGCGATGGTGTTGGTCATCTGTGTGTCCTCAGGGTGTGCTGTCTACACTGACGGACCTCCTGCTGTGCCGCTGGTCGTGCCGCGCGTGCTGGCGATGGTGCTGGGAGTGCAGCTGCTGTCAGACGTCTGAGGAGGAGGTGGAGATCCTGGGTCCGTTTCCTGCGCAGACGCCGTCCTGGCTGTGAGTACATCTACAGTCCTCTCATCTTCACTGTGCGGGACGTTTACAACCTCACGTGATAGCTTTATTATCCCCTTATATGCTCAGTCAGTGTCCATGTGTGCTCTATGACCAACATGAATCCTTTATAATCTCACACACTCAAATTATGCAGTTTCTAACCTCATACAACACTGACAGGAGCTCTTTAAAACCATTTACTCTCAGTCCACATATAAACACGTTATAACCTCACACAACACCTGTATAAGTCTTTTATAGCCCTGTACTATCTACATCTCCATGCAAACACGTCATAACATCACACATCACTCTTATAAACCCTTCATAACCTCACACATCATTCTTATAAACCCTTCATAACCTCACACATCACTGCTTATGAACCCCTCATAACGTCACTCATAACCTCACACATCACTCTTATAAACCTTTCATAACGTCACACATCACACTTATAAACCTTTCATAACCTCACACATCACTCTTGTAAACCCCTCATAACCTCACACATCACTCTTATAAACCCTGCATAACATCACACATCACTCTTATAAACCCTTCATAACCTCACACATCACTCTTATAAACCCTTCATAACCTCACACATCACTCTTATAAACCCTTCATAACCTCACACATCACTCTTATAAACCCTTCATAACCTCACACATCACTCTTGTAAACCCCTCATAACCTCACACATCACTCTTATAACCCCTTCATAACCTCACACATCACTCTTATAAACCCTTCATAACCACACACATCACTCTTATAAACCCTTCATAATGTCACTCATAACCTCACACATCACTCTTGTAAACCCCTCATAACCTCACACATCACTCTTATAAACCCTTCATAACCTCACCCATCACTCTTATAAACCCTTCATAACCTCACACATCACTCTTATAAACCCTTCATAACCTCACACATCACTCTTATAAACCCTTCATAACCTCACACATCACTCTTATGAACCCCTCATAACATCACACATCACTCTTATAAACCGTTCATAACCTCACACATCACTCTTATAAACCCTTCATAACCACACACATCACTCTTATAAACCCTTCATAACCTCACACATCACTCTTAAAAACCCTTCATAACCTCACACATCACTCTTATAAACCCTTCATAACCTCACACATCACTCTTATAAACCTTTCATAACCACACACATCACTCTTATAAACCCTTCATAATGTCACTCATAACCTCACACATCACTCTTGTAAACACCTCATAACCTCACACATCACTCTTATAAACCCTTCATAACCTCACACATCACTCTTATAAACCCTTCATAACCTCACACATCACTCTTATAAACCCTTCATAACCTCACACATCACTCTTATAAACCCTTCATAACCTCACACATCACTCTTATGAACCCCTCATAACCTCACACATCACTCTTATAAACCCTTCATAACCACACACATCACTCTTATAAACCCTTCATAACCTCACACATCACTCTTAAAAACCCTTCATAACCTCACACATCACTCTTATAAACCCTTCATAACCTCACACATCACTCTTATAAACCTTTCATAACCTCACACATCACTCTAGTAAACCCTGCATAACATCACACATCACTCTTAAAAACCCTTCATAACATCACACATCACTCTTATAAACCCTTCATAACCTCACACATCACTCTTATAAACCCCTCATAACCTCACACATCACTCTTAAAAACCCTTCATAACCTCACACATCACTCTTAAAAACCCTTCATAACCTCACACATCACTCTTATAAACCCTGCATAACATCACACATCACTCTTATAAACCCTTCATAACCTCACACATCATTTTTATAAACCCTTCATAACATCACACATCACTCTTATAAACCCTTCATAACCTCACACATCACTCTTATAAACCCTTCATAACCACACACATCACTCTTATAAACCCTTCATAACCTCACACATCACTCTTAAAAACCCTTCATAACCTCACACATCACTCTTAAAAACCCTTCATAACCTCACACATCACTCTTAAAAACCCTTCATAACCTCACACATCACTCTTATAAACCCTGCATAACCTCACACATCACTCTTATAAACCCTTCATAACCTCACACATCATTTTTTATAAACCCTTCATAACATCACACAACACTCTTATGAACCCCTAATAACGTCACTCAAAACCTTACACATCACTCTTGTAAACCTTTCATAACGTCACACATCACTCTTATAAACCTTTCATAACCTCACACATCACTCTTATAAACCCTTCATAACCTCACACATCACTCTTAAAAACCCTTCATAACCTCACACATCACTCTTAAAAACCCTTCATAACCTCACACATCACTCTTATAAACCCTGCATAACCTCACACATCACTCTTATAAACCCTTCATAACCTCACACATCATTTTTTATAAACCCTTCATAACATCACACAACACTCTTATGAACCCCTAATAACGTCACTCAAAACCTCACACATCACTCTTGTAAACCTTTCATAACGTCACACATCACTCTTATAAACCTTTCATAACCTCACACATCACTCTTATAAACCCTTCATAACCTCACACATCACTCTTATAAACCCTTCATAACCACACACATCATTCTTATAAACCCTTCATAACCTCACACATCATTCTTATAAACCCTTCATAACCTCTCACATCACTCTTATAAACCCCTCATAACATCACACATCACTCTTATGAACCCTTCATGACTTCACACATCACTCTTGTAAACCCCTCATAACCTCACACAATGCTCTTATAAACCCTTCATAACGTAACACATCACTCTTATAAACCCCTCATAACCTCACACATCACTCTTATAAACCCTTCATAATGTCACACATCACTCTTATGAACCCCTCATAACATCACACATCACTCTTATAAACCCTTCATAACCTCACACATCACTCTTATAAACCCTTCATAACCTCACACATCACTCTTATAAACCCTTCATAATGTCACACATCACTCTTATGAACCCTTCCTAACGTCACACATCACTCTTATGAACCCCTCATAACCTCACACAATGCTCTTTTTAAACTTATAAACGGTCCATATGAACACTTTATAACCTCACACAGCACCCAGTATGAACTTCTATAACCCTTATACCATCACAATACCCACATCATCTTAACTAGACAGAACTATTGTATTACATATAACCTGCTATATATAAAGCATCTACAGTATAATAAACATGTAATATTTTCATATTTAATAATAATGTGCTAACATATTAAGGCTTTATAACCTCATTGTGTGCCACTTATAACCCAACCGGACCCACACAAACACTTGTCCCCGACACACTGCCAAATATGAGCACTACACCTGAACACAACACTCACATGAACCCTTTATACCCTTTGTTATTATCTCCTTCCCCATATACAACACTTATAATTTCATATCTGCCCATTATGAACAGATTATAACCTCCTACATTGCCTGTATGAACTTCCACTCTCATAAAAACTGTTTATGATCTCACACTGCCCATGTTATAACCTCATACAATCACAAGACCACAATAGTGGTCTTATAGCTGTACACAAAACCTACATATGCTCCTTATACACTCTTAAAAATCCATCTCCATCCATCCATCTAGGAACCTCTGTCGTCCACTTAGGGACTGTCGAGGACGATGGTGCTTATCATTGTATTCATTCCCATTCAGTGGTAGGACCTCCGATCAACATTCACACACTACGGCCAATCTGGGAAAAAGAGTACCCAGGAGGAAACCCACCAAACACAGGGAGAACATACAAACTCCATGCACACAGACCTGAGGTGAGAATCGAACCCAGACCCTGGAGGTGCGAGGCAACAGTGTTAACCACCGATCTTATGAACACCTTGTTCGTCTTATTACAGGAACACAGTTACAGTCAGATCAGCGTTCAGCTTTAGCAGGAAATATTCATGGGACTTTCACTGACACCACTCATGCTTGTGTTGCTTTTTTGGGTTTTGTGTGTGTGTGTGTGTGTGTGTGATAGTTTATAGTGTCAGACCCGAGTGTCAGATGTGATTACGGACATCTGAACGAGCAACCGAGTCAATGTTTGGTTTACAATTACTCCAGAGTTTGCATCATCACTAATCAACAGCTTGTCCTGTGGAAACATCAATCGTGATCGGGTTTTTGGGAGGGTGCACGTTCCCCCCAGGGGCCTCTGGGTAATTATAAGGTGGGGAGGTGGAGCGAGATGTTTACACACATTATTGTTTTATGTCTGTTTCGTTTTAGCGCACGCTCCCTGCGTCGGGGCTAGTCATCGAAAACCTGCTGGATTTCTAGGAATAATCATGATCCAGATCTTCCAGTCCTCCACTCCACCCCACCCCCCACCTCCCCTCTCCACCCCACCCCCCTCCCGCTGACCTAAGGCCATGTGTTTTAGATTGCTCTGTTGCCGTGACAACTATCTCTCTCACTGTGCTGTAGCCATGGACACAGAGGGTCCTTGATGATCCCTAAGGGAAGTCCTCCAGTCAGGCCTCGCCAAAGAAATGACCGAAACAGGATATTTATTCCAGCAGGGAAACACAATAAAATTAGCCACGGCTGTTAAACGAGCTCTGGGTCGGGATATTAATGTGGAAAGTTGCGCTCTTGCCCCGGATCATTTGTTAATTCATGGACAGATATACATAATGCTGAAACTGACTCACATCGGGGGAAGCAATTCCGTCATCGACTCGCTGACTTTATTGATTTGATGTCAGAGCGACTGATGAGTCGCGCGTTTGCTGTTTCTAAGAAACGTTCTAATTTGCTTTCAGTAATGTCGTACTGTCAGTATAATAATAATAATAATAATAGTAATAGTAATAATTATTCTCATGTCTCAGCATGTCTTCACGTAAGATCGCTGTGTGAGATGACTTTGGGACTGAGACTGAAACAGAAGACCACAATATCCTCACCGTGTTTATGAACCTGCACTTGGGGTGTCAAAGACGTCACATGTGCACCTCGTGATTTCCTTTTCGCTTTTCATCCTCATGCTCGAGGTTACAGCGTCTTAGTCTTGAGTCACCAGAAGAGAAGTGGTGTGACATCACCACCGACCCGGGGGCGTGGCTTTTTAATAAAAAAACATTTGGACAAGCTGGCAAACGAGATATAACCCTGTTTGAACAACTAAGATGAGAAAACCCCCGTGTCTCAGTGAAGTGATGTGAGCGCTCACCCTTAATCTTCTCGAACTCTTACCTGTTCTCCAGCTGTTCCATGGCGAACCCTACAACTAACGATATCCCTACCTATCAATAATTAGCTCAATTTCAGGGCGTGTCACAACATGGGTGTAACTATAAATGAATAAAACATTTAACTTTGTAACTACAAAACATTTCTTTCTGTTTATTTCTTTCTTCTTTTTCAGCGTTAATGACTGTAATGATGAGAAAGAGCCGAACTCTCACATGGTGTCTCGTGATCACGCCCTCCCGGCCCACAACGCCACGCCGGGCAGCACCAGTCCCGGGTGCACCAGTCCCAGCAGCCGGGGTTCCAGCTCGGAGAACTCTCGCTCCACCTTCAGCCTCGCGCGCCAGCTCTCCAGTACGTCCCTTTTACGCCCACTAATGTTACTCTCAGGACAGGAATAAAACCTTCAGTACCTGGTCTTTAGGGCTGTAATGGAGCTCCTACAGTGCTAATGTTACTAACATGTATTTAGCACAGTGTGTAAATATGTGTGCAGCTAATCCTGCTGAGACCCCGTCTTTGTGGAGATGTGGTATAACACACTGTGATTTATAAACATGGACAAAAATGACCTTAGAGATCAGTTGGGGGTGTGGGATACAGTCTGTGGGTGGGGCTTGTACTTAAATTAGAATGATTATTATTGCCTCCGAGTGGCGCAGTGGTTAAAGCGCTCGCCCTATCATCCCGGAGATCGCCAGTTCGAATCCCGGGTGGTGCTGTAACCTCTCGCAGCCGGAGGTCTAGAGAGAGCTGATTGGCCGAGCTGATTGGCCGAGCTCTCTCAGAGGGGAGGGATGATTAATCACGGCTCTACAGCCAGTCAGGGGCGTCTGTGAGCTCGCGCAACGGAGGGAGCGGATAGCGCTGTCCTCCGAGTGTGTTACGCCGCCCCCAACGAGCGAGCAGTTCGAAAAGATGCGGTCGGCTGGCGTCACGTGGTTCGGAGGAAACACGTCTTCGGCCCTCCCGGCTGAGTGGTAGTAGTAGCCTTAATGTGGGAGCCCCCTAGTGACGGGGACGAATTGGACACGACTAAATTAGGGAGAAAATCGGGGGAAAATCCCCCCCCCCAAAAAAAAAGAATGATTATTATTATTTTCATTTTGATTGTGAGTAATTTTGTGCGTCTCAGGTCTGGACTCACGGCGTCCCAGCTCCCCGCTGGTGGACACGAAGGCCATTGAGTTCTGGGCCATGTCCCCGAGGAAAGAGGCGGTCCAACCCCTGCGCAAGCCACAGCCGCCTCCAGACGACTATTTCCGCAAGCTGGAGCCGCGGCTGTACTCGTCCGAGTCCGGGGGGGACGACGTGGACTCTCTGAGCGACGAGGAGCTCCTGCTGCGCTACCAGCTCGGCCTCCTGCACTTCAGCACGCAGTACGACCTGGTGCACTGCCAGCTAATCGTGCGTGTGATTGAGGCGCGGGACCTGCCTCCTCCCGGTGCGGGCGTGGCTCACTCCAACCCCTATGTTAAGATGAGCCTCCTGCCTGACCACAAGAACTCGCGACAGACCGGCGTCAAGCGCAAGACACAGAACCCCGTATTTGAGGAGCGCTTCACCTTCGAGCTGCCGTTCCTTGAGGCCCAGCGCCGGACGCTGCTGCTCTCCGTGCTGGACTTCGACAAGTTCTCGCGCCACTGCGTCATCGGAAAAGTGACGCTCCCGCTCAGCGAGGTGGACCTGGTGAAGGGCGGGCACTGGTGGAAGGCTCTCGTGCCCAGCTCGCAGGTCTAATCATTTATCTTTATTCACAGCACATTTACACCTCAGTAGCTTTAAATTCGAACGCAGCCACTGACGCTTTCCTTCACATGAACATTTAGTGGAGTGTATATGAGGAGTTTCACAGCAAAATGAGATAACTCCAGTTTTGAGAAAATGAAGCAAGAACTGTTGCAATCTGATAGAGAACATTTCATTTCATTTAATTTCATTTCATTCAGATTGTTTGGGTTATAGCAGGTTAAAGTTTCGATGATTTTTCAAAATGCTATAATTTCACTTCACACAGTTTTATCTAAAACATTTTCAGCTCCTTTGGTTGTGTTTCTGAGTAATGTTGATGTGCCGTGTTTTTGTTCTATATCAAACCAACAGCTTGATGAAAGCAAAAACAAATGAAATAAAAAACACAAGTTGGGACGAAATCCAGTTTCTATGAAGTTGTTCTGGAGCAGCTCTAAACTTCTGAACCATTAATATTATTGATTCCATATAAATGGAGATGAGTGTCTCAGGTCTCAGGCAGCATGAAGTGATTTGTGTGTGTGTGTGTGTGTGTGTGTGTGTGTGTGTGTGTGTGTGTGTGTGTGTGTGCGTACAGAACGAGGTGGAACTCGGGGAACTACTGCTGTCCCTGAACTACTTGCCAAGCGCCGGGCGGCTCAACGTGGACGTGATCAGGGCCAAACAACTGCTGCAGACCGACATGTGCCAGGGTTCAGGTACCGCCTCGTTCCTCTCGCCCAGTCCATGTGATCTGAACCTACAAATACAAGTGTAATCCGCTCCGGAAGCCAGTTCTTAAGATGAAATATTGTATAGTGAAACACATTGTCCCATGAAGTGGTATTTGTGGAAGAATTAAATAGTGTTTTTTTAACGAATCTGTCCATTTTAGACATTTAATGATTAAAAGTTTACATAAGTAATTTTAAATTGTGAATCGATTCTGAATCAAAAACATACCGATTGATTCAATGAATCTAATCGACTATTAAAAGATCAAACTGCATAATCATTCTAAATCACACAGCTCCAGTAACTACATATGAAAATTATATAAAATGAGAATAATCCATGAACAGTCATTTATAAAACTGGAAAATGTGTACAATACAAACTAAAATCTTCACGAAACAATTACAAAGAAACAGAAAAACAGCAGCTATAACAGACTACAGTGGAATCTTGGATTAGTCAAGTCAAGGCAATTTTATTTATATAGCGCTTTTAGCAATTGACATTGTCGCAAAGCAGCTTTACACAATAAAGGAAGTAAGTTTGTATGCAGGGATTGATCAGCATAATAATGTGTACTGGAAGTTCAGTATAACAGGAGATGTGTTTAAGATGTGTTCTGGTTTTGCTGAGACATATAATTGTGTGTCATCAGCATAACAATGAAAACTAATACCATGTTTACGAATTATGTTGCCCAGAGGAAGCATGTAAAGGGAAAAAAGCAGTGGGCCTAAAACTGAACCCTGTGGAACACCAAACTCCACTTGAGAACATGAGGAATGGTCACCATCTAAATCTACAAACTGATAACGATCAGTCAAATAGGATCTGAGCCACAAGAGGGCAGTTCCCTTAATTCCTACTACCTTCTCTAATCTTTTACGAGCGTAATTTGTTCCTGACATGGGCTTGTATTTCAAAACACTCATAAACCAAATCGAATTTCTAAATTTTCCCATAAGAAATAATGAAAACTCAAATTATTCGTCCCACAGCCCAAAAAAATAAATACATAAAAATAATTCATAAAAAATATAAAGTAAACATAAAACAAATTAACCTGCACTTTACCTTTAAAATAAATAAATAAATAAATCCCGATAGATAAGTGTTTCTGTTTGTGCAGGCAGTGTGTGTGTGTGTGTGTGTGTGTGTGTGTGGAATTAGCCCCTTCCCTCGCCTCATCTTACACAGTAAAACTCCTCCTCCCTCCCCCCACCTCGCTTTTTAAGTTTGACAACAAACACACACACAACGGAAACACTGTTTTAACGGGGGGAAAAAAGAAATCTCTCTAATGACACTCACGTGTAAAGGAAAAAAAAATGAACCAGCACTTTACCTTTGAAAAGAATTGCGACAGAACTTTTTGTGTAGAGCAGAGAGTGTGTGTGAAGCTGGGGAGGGGGGTGTAAAGGCGAGTGTGTCGGTGGATGTGTGTCGGTGTCAAATTATGCATGCGCACACACATAGGAAACACACTGAAACAGAGAGGGAGATGTTGATTATTCAAGTAAGAGACGAAAAAATTATTGGCTCAGTTGTGATCACGTGACGCTCGGTGTCAAAACAAGAAGCGTATGCGTGAAACATGATACTCGGCACTCGTAAACCAAGACTTGCTCATTTTTTCAAGTCAAAATTTATTTAAAATCTTTGCTCATTTTGTGGAACACTCGCAAACCGCGTTACTTTCAATCCGAGGTTCCACTGTATATAATAAAGGGCTGAACAAAAGGGCTAAACTGACCGTGCTCTTGAAGTGGGCGGGGCATCATCTCTCTCCTGTCAATCACTCAAGGCAATCAGGAGTCTGTCAGTGTGTGTACACAGATTGGACAGAGAGCGCTCCCATGAGAGTGTGCTACACCACCGGCATATAACATCATTTAACATCGGCTCTCAGAGGGAGCACGTGCTATTCCTCAGAGGAAGCGGTTTAAAAGCACACATTATTCTTTTAAACCTGCTGTGTTAATGAGGGTGTGTAACGTGCAGTCTGATTCACCTGGACCTCCAGCACACGCCTTGGAGAAGGTCTCACACATCTTATTTCCTTTTCAGGTGGTTATATAGTGGTCATTAAATCTGCTCTCTCTCTCTGTCTCTCTGTCTCTCTCTGTCTCTCTCTCTCTGTCTCTCTCTCTTCTCTCTCTCTGTCTCTCTCTCTCTTCTCTCTCTCTCTCTCTCTATCTCTCTCTCTGTCTCTCTCTCTCTGTCTCTCTCTCTTTCTGTCTCTCTCTCTCTCTCTCTGTCTGTCTTTCTCTCTTTCTGTCTGTCTCTCTCTCTCTCTGTCTGTCTTTCTCTATCGCTCTCTCTTCTCTCTCTCTCTGTCTCTCTCTCTTTCTGTCTGTCTCTCTCTCTCTCTGTCTGTCTTTCTCTATCGCTCTCTCTTCTCTCTCTCTCTGTCTCTCTCTCTCTTCTCTCTCTCTCTCTCTCTCTCTCTCTCTCTGTCTCTCTGCTTGGTTTCGGTGTCAGATCCGTTTGTGAAAGTTCAGCTGGTGGCAGGACTGAAGCTGGTGAAGACCAAGAAGACGTCGTGTATGAGAGGAACCATTGACCCGTACTTCAACGAGTCCTTCAGCTTCCGGGTGCCTCAGGAGGAGCTGAGCGAGGTTAGCCTCGTGTTCACAGGTACACACACACACACACACACACACACACACACACACACATTCCAGCTCTGATTATCGCTCGTCTTTGACAGGAACTCAGTCTGTGTGTGAGGTGAACCTCATGTTAATTGCTCAGTTCTCAGCTTCTTCCCGACTTCAGCGGAGACCGAGCGGTGACAGAACTGTCTCTCTACTTTAGTTAATTGGCCTCAAAAATGGACGTGCTATTTTCCCTCACTTCTTATCCATCGCGCGAGGTGAAAGGATCCCCGGTGGACACAGACCCACGCCGCGACACTGATCCGCCCGTGAGAAAGCGCTTGTCATGTCTGATTACAGAATCCAACCAGACTGGAATCAGTTGGACTTAATGAGTTAATTCCTTTAATATGAAGTGCAGGGAGGAAACACAGTCCTTATTTCTACCTCGAGAAAGAGGATTAAATATCGCATATTCGTAGTGCATCTCATACGGTGCCTTGCAAAAGTATTCACACCCCTTGACCTTTTCCACATGTTGTCTCGTTACAGCCACGAGCGTGAATGTGTTTTATTGGGATTTAACGTGACACACCGACACAAAGTGGTGCATCATTGTGAAGTGGAAGAGAATGATAAATGGTTCTCTAAATATTTGACAAATGCATATGTGGGAAGTGTGCTGTGTGTTTGTATTCACCCCCCTGAGTCAATACTCTGTAGATCCACATTTTGCTGTAATTACAGCTGCAGGTCTTTTGGGGCGTGTCTCTACCAGCTATGAAGATCTTGGCATGTTGTCCTGCTGGAAGGTGAACCTCCGCCTCCGTCTCAAGTCTTTTGCAGACTCTAACAGGTTTTCTTTCTTGCACTGTATTAATAATGTATCAAAATTGATCTTCTTCCTGCCACTCCTCCATAAAGGCCATAGTTCTCTGATTAACGCTCTCCTCGCCCGGCCTGTCAGTTGAGGTGGACGTCCATGTCCTGGTAGGTTTGCAGTTGTGTCGTACTCTTTCCATTTTCAGATGATGGATTGATCGGCGCTCCGTGAGATATTTAAAAATATGAGATTTTTTTTTATAACCTAGCCCTGCTTTAATCTTTTCAAGACCTTCATCCCTGACCTGTCTGCTGTGTTCCTCAGGCTTCATGATGCTGTTTGTTCACTAATGTTCACTAATAAACCTCTGAGGGCTTCACAGAACAGCTGGATTTATACTGAGATTAAATCACACACAGTTGGACGCTGTTTCCTAATTAGGAAGGCGATGGGTTCCACTGGATTTTGTTTGGGGTATCAGAGTAAAGGGGGGTTGAATACAAACACACGCCACACTTTTCACATTTTTATTTGTAACCCATTCATCATTTTCCTTTCACTTTACAGTTCGGTGTCACTTTGTGTCGGTCAATAAAATACATTACGTTTGTGGCTGTTACGTGACAAAACGTGACAAAATAAGGGGTGTGAATACTTTTGCAAGGCACTGTATATCTACGGCATTCATTTTTTTCACAAATGTATCATTTAAAATGCTTCAAATGTCTTCAATGTTCAAATCTTAAAACCAGTGACCACACCCACACTACTGCATTACTCTGGAGGAGCCGCACTGATTTGGGATTTAATTTTCTTACTTTTACATTTTCATTATTCAAGAAGACAAAGAAAGGAAGACAGAAAGACAGTGACTGGGGATGAGACTGAAAAATGAAGAGCATTTGAAGTTTTACTGCAGCTCTTGTAATCCACATGCCATCCTGCCACGCCCACATGCCACGCCCACATGTCACAACCTCCTGCTAAAACCTTTAGCTGTGCCGCAGAGAATGATACCTTATCTTTATTTCCTCCTGCGGTGTTTAGAAGCCTCTCTCTCTCTCTCTCTCTCTCTCTCGCTCCCCCCCCCCCCCCAGCCCCCAGTTTTAGCGGTGTGTAATCAGTGTTTACTGATGCCCTCTGCCTGCCGCATGCTGTCTGATGTGTGTGATGTGCTGAGTGGAAGCAGATGTGATGCTCTGGACAAATCTGTCTCCCATCAGGCCATTCTGCTTCCTGTAGCGCGTTCACAATCTGCTCCTGCGGACATTAAAGCGCGCAGATCCGTACCACCGTCGTGTAAAGACTAATGATAAAAATGACCAGCAAATATTTCTCCATCATCATCATCACCGAGCCTCAGCTCGTATCCCATCCGCGGCACGTCTCTCCATGTGTGAGAGCGCACTGCATAGTGCACTAGGTGTGGTTCGGACATCACTAACATGAGGATCAAAGAGCATGCACTCGCGCCCCCATCCTCGTCCTGGATCCGTCGCTTCCTGGCGGTAATTATATGAACCCATCCCATCCTGACATCAGAGCAAAGACGCGGTCCAATAATACCGTCATCTCACACTCACACCAGAGCCCAGAACCGGCGCCGCACCCTCACCCGCTCCCTCTGGACCTCTGCCAGAGACGTGACTTTATTATACACTCCCACAGTCTGTCATGTCTGCATCCACACTGATGATTGTGTAACATTGAGGCAGACGTGTGTGTGTGTGTGTGTGTGTGTGTGTGTGCATTTGGAAAAACCTTAAACTCCCACATGTGAGAGAGAGAGAGAGAGAGAGAGAGAGCGTAAGAGCCTCATGGGAGATTTTTTTAGACCGCGTCTTACTGAGGCTTTGATATGAAATGGGAACATGAGTGGAGATGTCTAGCAGCCGTCTCTGGAGGCTGAGATGTCGCGAGGTGATGGGGTCCTCGAGTGCTGCTGTTGCTTAGCAACAACACTTGAAAGTCGCTGGTTCCCCACTGACTTCCTTCCGCCTCTGTGTTAATATCAAATCCGTTTTTTTTCTTTCAAATATAAAAATGAATAATTATTGGTAGAGTTTTTACACTGTAAATCCCTCAGTGTTGATTAAACACTTCCATAGTCCGACTGAACCTTTATAAACACTGTAGAGTGTTTCCTTTTATAATCTCCTGTCAAAAAACATGAGGCAAACAACTTTCCCTGCTCATAGGTCTTTTCTCATGTTTTGGCTCTTAGTTTAAAGAGGCCAATTAGTGTATGTAGACACTGAAACAGAGCGTTTGGTGGAGGCAAATTTAATCCTGGAAAAATCTCTGGCATTATTTGGAATTTTTGAGAATTTACAGCGTCCTTCCTCAAGGATGGTGAAGGTTTCTGCTGCTCTGTGCAGTTCAGATCCACAGTTCTACATCGATTTTCTCTGTAATTACTCTTTTGTTGCTTGTCCTTGCTTTTGCACGGTCTACACCACCTCCTGGAACGGCTCGCGCTCAAGGTTTCTTCACTTTTCCTGCTCAAATCCACAGAGCGCTAATGGCGTCTGCCTTCCCTCATTCACTACAAACTCCCACTTATAAGGGATTAAAGGCTTAGACTCTTTCACCCCTTCATATCCAGACCTTTTAGCACCAGGTTTCCATTAGAGTCATTTTTTCAGGTACTAAAGAAGCACAAAGAGCTTTTAGTGTGTTTACTGTGTGTTGCTTTGCATTAGCTTATGGAGAATTTATTTCTTAAAGCCCTTAGGCACAACTTCAGACTCAATGTCCGACAGTAACCTCATGGGTGAAGTTCCTGGTGTTTACAATCAGGTTAAATAGATTTTCTAAGCTCCACATTCAGATTCTTTAAATAACGTAATATGACCCCAGCAGGAACCCCAACGCTGGGTTATAACCTTGTTTAAAGAAAATAAACACAACGTTGTGACAAAGTTGTTTATGAAAGTTAGGACGACTTTTATAAAATGATGTTGGAATCACGTTAAATGAACTCCAAAACAATGTCACAAATGCAACCTCAAAACAACAGAATGCTAACCTTTATTTATATGCTTTTTCTCACTTAACATTCATCTCACAAAGTCTAATCGCATTACATCTGCAGTCCCTCATGTTCCGGTGTGGATCTGGAATTGGAACTAAAGATTAGTAAACTACATGAAGGTGAAAAATCCTTGAAGGATATCCCTCATGATCTCGGTGCGTCATGCTCATACAGTGCAGCGACATTGCAGTATCTCAGAGATCCTGGCTAAGTATCTACACCATTATACTGTAATATGGTGCACATGCTAGTTTTGATTAGGCCCCCAAAATTTTAACAGCAGACCCTATGATGTCATAGTGTGTGGAGGGCCCTCTTGTTCTTCCACGGATATTTTCTTCAGCATCCGGGGCTTTTTGGGGTCTTAACCTGCTTAAAAAGTCAGGAAAATCAGCACACAGGTTGGAATCTGCTACCATTAAAGTGCCTGAGCAGCTGGGCGTGGCCGTCACATGAGATTTTGCTGTATAGCTCATACACACTTGCATGTATGCATGCGAGATCCGGTACCCATTTAGATCTCATTGAGTTGAACAACTTTCATATTGCATGTCATGGCAGGAAGTCGAGTCAGCACTCAATGGAAAATGCACTCAATGGATTTTGATATACTCCTCCTAGGGGATTTATATAATCACCACGAAACCTGGCGAATGTGATCTGAAGACATTGAGGATGCAAAATTGCGAAGGGATTTTTGTTTTCTCAAACATGTTAGCCATGGCAAGGCTTTACATTTATGCCAAAAAGCCTCGAGTGACATCATGGTGTAATGCTTTTTTTGAGCATGAAAAAATATTAAATTCTTTTAACATGCTCTAAAAGAATAAAGGTTATGTGGTGCCAAGGTGCTTGGGCATGACCACCTTGGTTTTTTTGTTGTTTTTGTTTTTGTTAGTTTTTATGGCCACTTCCTGATTTATTGGTTACTGGGAATTATGGACATATGGAATGGTTTATAGGTAACTGGAGGAGTTATTTCATGTTGCTTGGTATTGGTATTAGCACTCAGCTCTCTTACTGCTGTATCCCGTGTTCGAGTCTCGATCAGGACCCTGACTTAGTCACTGAAAGAAAAACATACCTAGCATTAACAGTGTGAGTGTTTAAAGGGTGTGTTTAAGCTAAGAGATAAAAACAAATGCCGTTATCAAATGTTGTTTTGAAGTCATGTTGTGTTGTTGTCATTCGTTCACCAATATCTCAATGTCATGTAGTCATTTCTCATAGTAAATCCAACATCCAAAAATGAACAAATACAGCAGTGGTGCAACATCCATGAGGTGCCAAAATAACCTGGACACAACGATTAAACAACCAAAACAATCCTGCTGGGACGGTGGGAATGAGACGAGTGCTGAAATAAATCTAACTTAAGCCTGGTAGTTAAGTTTAAAATGAGGTGACTGCTTGAGTGCTTCAGAACGCTTACACACACACACACATACACACACACACACACGTAGGAGTCATATCCATCTGTTATTACACAGCCATTTATGTGTTCTGGAAATCTGAGGAAACTAAAGAGATGGAACAGAACCACAGGAAGTAGTGCCATATAAGGAATAAAAAGAAAAAGAGGGAGCAAATGTAACAGCGTCTAGTGGAAATGTAAGAGGACAAAACGCTAACATCGGTGTTTAGAGTAAATAGTCCAGTGTATGGATGACTCACACCACAGCCACGGTTTCTGTACAGGAGGGAAAAACACAAACCAGCACACGCATTACTGTCTCACATTACACTCCATCTGTGTGTGTGTGTGTGTGTGTGTGTGTGTGTGTGTGTGTGTGTGTGTGTGTGTGTGTGTGTGTGTGTGTGACAAATAAAATGAGAAATATTAGCTCGCACTGGATCAACCGCTATTACACACCCTGATGAAAGGCATCAGTTACGCAGTGAGTCATTGTTATAATTCTGCAACAAAAATGACACCAAGTCAGATATTCTTGAGTCTCCTAAAGCTGCCTGTCGTTTCTTAAAATGAGTTTACAACAAAGAAATATCAGATTATTCTGCTTGTTTCTAGTAATGTTAGTAAAATTGCAGGTGGAAAATGTCTCGTTCTATTGGAGCATCGTATCGTCTTGCTTCTTTCAAGAAATAAATTCCTAAAAACTAGTGAAATGTTGGACCAGCAGAGGGAGACATCACGGAGACATGAGAGACTGCCGTCACTCAACATAATGGATTCCATCTGCTTAGAGAATAGCACTTGATCCAGCGCATGCTAATCTTTCTCATGTTATCTGTTAATTATAGACACAAACACACACACACACTCACACACACACACAGATGGAGGGTAAATTCAGAATTTAGTCGGTTATTAATGCAGCGCTGTTAAACTTATTTAAAGAACTGAACTGATAATGTTTGTATTTGTCGTATCTTTGTTAAGGATGATCACATGATTATATAAAACATCCAGGCTGTTTTGGTGTTTGGTGATGTGATGATATTTCCTGCTCTTGTCTTGTCTCTAGTCTACGGCCACAACGTGAAGAGCAGTAACGACTTCGTGGGCCGCGTCGTGATCGGTCAGTTCTCCACGGGGCCGGCCGAGACCACGCACTGGCGGCGTCTGCTGCGCTCCCAGCGTACGCCCGTGGAACAGTGGCACAGCCTGCGGTCCCGCGCCGAGTGTGACCGCGTCTCTCTCGCCTCGCTCGAAGTCACGTGATCTTCACGCAGCGCGCCGATCGGCGGAGGCAGGAAGTGTGGACCGGACCGTTTAATGGGCGGGGCTTCACCCGAAGGACAAACAGCATGAAGAACTGGGATGATCTGAAGGGACAGTGGGTTCTGAAGCGTGTCCTGCTCTGGTGTTGGTGGACTTTATTCAGGAAGGTGGACTGTGCGAGACGGTTTCCACGGCGACGCAGCAGAGCGTTTGTTCTTTATCACACTGAAATGTTCATCATGGAGAACTTAACAACCTCATCACCGGCCCGGCTCGGGCTGAGATCAGCAGGGTCGCTCCTCCTCCGGGTTTATTTTTAGGAATTTTGAAATGAATGAGTAATAACCTACCTGATGTCGTCAGCGCCGCGCCGTGGGCTTCGTCTGTGCCAGATAGAATTCTGTCAAATAATTATAATATTAATAATCAGGCAAAATGTCACAGTGTTAAATGTTTTCACAGGGGTGTCGTTTATGATCATCAGTGCAGGAAGGAAAGTGTAAAAAGTGTCATGATTGTAAAAATGAGTGTCTGATCACATCAGCTCCTGCTGAGTCAATAATCCTCCTGCTTCAGTCTCACTATTTCACCTGCACTTCCTCAGTCACTGTTACGGATGTGTGTTTAAAAATCTAGAGGGCGTGTCTGGGTGTGCGATCACATGACTACAACGACCGTCCCGGATTGTTCTTATATCGACCTGTTGGTGGTGCTGCTGTGCTCACATCCACGAAAATCTAAAATGATGCAAATTTAAGAGAGCGAATAATCTGAGGCGGAGTCTGAATGTAAACGTCACATCGCGGGTTGAGGTTTAGCTCAGCTAGCAGGTTTACACCAGCGTTTAGAACCGAGATATCAGCCATGAAAACAACAACTGTGTGAAATAAAGCCAACCTGGCTGAGCAATCAGACGTCATCACCTGCGAGTGGAGCTCACGCCGCGTGCTGCCGGCCCTCAGTCACATGTCTACACGTGTGTTCGTCTACAGAGTGAACGTCCTGTGTGTGTTAGTGTTGTTGTTGTTGTTTTATATTCTCAGATGGAGTTGTTGTCCGTGTTGGAGTAGATCACAGGCAGACAGCTGTGTGTGTTTTTAATCTCTGTGCTGTAGTGGTGCGTCTCGTCCGCACGTCTGTCTGGAACATACACACGTCTCATACACACATCTCATACACACACGTCTCATACACACACGTTTCACACACACGTCTCATACACACACGTCTCATACACACACGTCTCATACACACACGTTTCACACACACGTCTCATACACACACGTCTCATACACACGTCTCATACACACACGTCTCATACACACACACGTTTCTCACACACGTCTCATACACACACGTTTCACACATACGTCTCATGCACACGTTTCATGCACACACGTTTCACACACACGTCTCATACACACACGTTTCACACACACGTCTCATACACACACGTCTCATACACATACGTCTCATGCACACGTCTCATTCACACACGTTTCACACACACGTCTCATACACACACGTTTCACACACACGTTTCACACATACGTCTCATACACACGTATCATGCACACGTCTCATGCACACACGTTTCACACACACGTCTCATGCACACACGTTTCACACACACGTCTCATACACACACGTTTCACACACACGTCTCATACACACACGTTTCACACACACGTCTCATACACACACATCTCATACACACGTCTCATACACACACGTCTCATACACATGTCTCATACACACGTCTCATACACACGTCTCATACACGCACGTCTCATACACACACGTTTCATACACACACGTCTCATACACACATGTCTCATATGCACACGTTTCACACACACGTCTCATACACACATGTCTCATACACACACATGTCATACACACACGTCTCGTACACACACATGTCATACACACACGTCTCGTACACACGTCTCATACACACACGTCTCGTACACACGTCTCATACACACACGTCTCATACACACGTCTCATACACACGTCTCATACACACACGTCTCATACACACGTCTCATACACACACGTCTTATACACACGTCTCATACACACGTCTCATACACACGTATCATACACACGTATCATGCACATGTATCATACACACACGTTTCACACACACGTCTCATACACACACGTCTCATACACACGTATCATACACACGTATCATGCACATGTATCATACACACACGTTTCACACACGTCTCATACACACACGTCTCATACACACGTCTCATACACACGTCTCATACACACGTATCATACACACGTATCATGCACACGTATCATACACACACGTTTCACACACACGTCTCATACACACACGTCTCATACACACACGTATCATACACACGTATCATGCACACACGTCTCATACACACACGTCTCATACACACACGTATCATACACACGTATCATACACACACGTCTCATACACACACGTCTCATACACACACGTATCATACACACGTATCATACACACACGTCTCATACACACGTCTCATACACACACGTCTCATACACACGCTTGCTGTATCGCTGAACTCGTTGTCACTTTATTACACAGTGTGTGTCTCTCTCTTTACGTGTCTGCTAGTGAAACTGTTCACTCTGTGTGTGTGTGTGTGTGTGTGTGTGTGTGTGTGTGTGTGAGAATCTCACTGTTAGTATTACATTCGAGTAGAAAAGAAACCTGCCTTAGAATAATGAAAAATGTTCCAGTGAATATATTTATTTAGATAAACTTATTGCTAAACATATAGATGTATATTTATCTCTAAAAAGAATCTATCTATATATACACACATATCTTACACTGTGTGTGTGTGTGTGTGTGTGTGTGTGTGTGTGTGTGTGTGTGTGTGTGTGTGGTAAGAGCTGAACAAATATGTGACGTGTGAGATTGAAGAGAAAGAAATCAACAATAAATAAATAAAGAGGTGCTGAAATGAAAACGTCTCCTGCGATGCTGCTTTATGAAAATGAGAACTGTTGCTAGGCAACCGACAAACACACACACAAACACACAAACATACGAATACCACGTGATGCTAGGTGACAATCAAGGCTATCATTTTAGCTAGTTAACAGGTTAAACACCCGGTGCGACAGTGTGACGAGAGAAGCGAAACAGAATCAGGAACCCTGGGACATCCATCAGCTCACACTCAGACATTTCACTCAGAACGTCTCAGACTTCATCTTCGATCGTTACGCGCTCTAAACCCAGCCGCCTCGACTCAGGACTGAGGAAACCGTTCGCCGTCCAATCAGGTCGAGTTAAATCAGAAAGGAGGTTTCAGTGTGAGTCAGGGACACGAGGGAACGTCCTATTTACTAATTAGTGATGAATTAATAAGTGTATTATTATGTTCTGTAGAAACAGTTAAAGTGTTAAATCTAATAATAATCTGCTGATCTTTAATGTAATCAGTGATATTATTATTATTATTATTATTATTATGATTATTATTATTTGAGGTCCACGTCCATGTCTGTGTGTCTCTCTGTACAGCAGAACTCTCTGTCTCACTTATTAATACACAGAAATCACATTCTGTAAGGTCGAGTATCTGACGCCTTGTTTACACTAAGTTGTACTTCTTTGGTGCTCAGACAAATACACTCCCTGTTCGGTAATCGGAGAGAGAATCACAGATGAGAAATGGAACAAGTCGATCAGATAAAGATGAAGTTTTGTCTTAAAACGACTCCGGCGTGTTAAAATTCACTTATACCACTTCAGCGCTGTTATTTCAGCCAAAGTGAGAATATGAACTAATCCCAGTCAAAATATTCACTTTATCTTTTCTCATTAATATCTATTGCTGCAGGTGTTTGTTTACATTGAGACAGTAGCGTATTAGTGGATTATTTTAAAGTAGATTATTAAATCCCACACATAACTGTTCATAACATCACTTTTACTCAACATGTAGATTCACTGATGGTGCAGATTAAACTTCAGCCTGAGATCTAAATACTGCAGGAGATTCAGTCAATTCTGTCCAGACAGTTTTGTGTGATGAAATTATGTTCATCACACATAGATATGTAATAGATATCTATGTAATAGATATTTTTATAGTGATTTTAGCGCATCACCCTGGACTCTCAGTTCGGGTATTGTACACGCCCTCATACACGCGCTCACCGCAGACTGCTGCGGGTGTGTTCTGTGTGTTTTATCTCCTAGCGGCGGCGCTCCACATTACTGCTCATCATTAGCACTGCGGTTTCAGAACATATGAGACAAACTGGGTTTAAACGTCCTGCAGGACGAATAAACATACACTGATCTGTTGATTGATCTTTGGAGGTTTTTTTGGGTGCAACACCCAAATCCCAGTGTCGTTCTCACCCTGATATGATGAGAGAGTCGCGTCAGGAAGGGCATCCGGCGGAGAACCTGTTGTGTGGATTGGATGAAGGGCCAGAGAGAGCGAGAGAGAGTGTGTGTGTGTGTGTGTGTGTGTGTGTGCATGCACTGCAAAAAATTATATCTTAGCAAGGGAAAATATCTTGAATATAGTTTAATTTAGTAACAATTTCTTAAAATAAGTTTTAAAATAACAAACCAAATATAAGATTCTTAAGCTTATCGCTAATCAAAGTTTACACAAACATTAAGCAAAAACTTTGGGGATAATTTTGCTGTTTTTTTACGAAAGAAGCAAAATGCAAAATTATCTGCCAATAGAACAAGAAAATCTTCCTTTTATTATTGTAAAAATTGTATACAAACATTACATTTAAATAAACTATATTCAAGATATTTTCAATTGGTGAGATATATTTTTATGTTTTGTGTGTGTGTGTGTGTGTGTGTGTGTTGGCAAATATGGTTTGGAATTCGGTATGATCTGAGAGATGATTCAGCATTCCCAGGTGAGGATCTGGCAACCTTCTCCGTCCTGTCTGAACGTATTCCACTCACAGAGAGACCTGAGATCCTTACACTCCGCCCATCTCCTCCTGGTATCGTGTTATAATGCGTATTAAACGCTTATGACTTGAGCTCAGGCTTTCATGTGCTGACGTGATGTGATTTGGTGACGTTGCGACCCAGTATAGTCATTAAGTTCTGATTAAGATCTCAGAGTTTGAGCGCTGCTCAAGGCGCGGCTACGTCTACAGCAGTGATGATGGAGCGGCGTGACGATGAGGCGCACTCACGCGCTGATCGACTCTTTAAAGGCTGGTTGCTTCCCTGACACAGGGCTCTGATCTCATGCCCATGTGAACACGTACATGCACTAGACCCAGAACACGGCTCAGATTCTCTCCTTCTTAATCTCTAATAGAGAGAAACTTGTTGTTGTTCTCCGAGTGTGAGAAAGAACCTGCAGTGGATCTAAAGTTTGGGTCCACCTAAAAAAGTTCACTTCCAAAATGGGTTCTACGTATATGTTCAGGACGTATTTATTGTACATGAGTTCTACACAGACCCTTTAAATCTTCTCCCAGAGCAACAAAAAAATCCCAAACTAACGGAGAAATATATTTAAAAGTTAAAGGTGCCGTGTGTCATCCTAATCCAGTGAACTTTTTTGTAACATTTCTTTAAGGGATCATATGGGAACTATTGACATGAGGAGGTGTTGTTTTAGGGTTCACCATAGGACAACCAGAGGGAAGGGTTTTATTAGTAGCAAAATTACTCAAATGACTAAAATTTGTATTAGTTTACATTAGAAAAAGGAAAAAATGTCTGCAAGTAGATTACTAACAGGGTTCCTCCAGAAACGTTTTCTGATAGAAGAACTAAAATCATTCTGAGAGCCACAGAACCTTCAGACGTTCTACTTCTTCTACGCTGCTCGTTAATCCTAGCAGGTTGTGTTTTCCCCCTGAAGATGAAATAGATTTTCTGTCGCACTGTTTTTCTTTTTTTTCACTGCATCCATGTGAGGAGCCGCTCGGGTGTGAATGCAGAATGTCCCGGCGCTAATTGGCGAGGCCCGTGTGCCGGAGGGAAGAACCTCGCCAGGGGTCAGCGAGCAGATCGGGGTCAAGCCTCCTCTCCAGTGTTGAAGCACAGGGGAATAAATTGGGAAAATGAATTTCCTGTTGGGTGAGAGCCGTGTTCAGGGTCGGTGACGGAGGGAAAGTCAGAGACTCGTGAGTGACGAGTGAAGAACGACCCTGGAGAACCTTCTGGAAAACATGAAGAGTCCCGAGTCAGGACAGTCAAAGTCAAGTGTGGTTTTATTACCGAGAGTAAAAACGTGAAAGAGGAAAAGACGACGGTTCTGGAGGACCTTCAGGTTTCCATCTCTGGCTTTTATATTAGACGTTACAATCTGAGTCCCACACAGAGACCTGAGCAGAGATCTGAACTTTACAGGTTCTAGTGGAACTAATGAGATGAGGTTTAATTAGAGCGAGCATCACCTGAGCTGAATCATTAACTAGCCAGTTTTATTCTCAAAGGAAAGCTAGCGCGGTCACTTAACTCATCCCAGAATAAAAGAGGAGGAGTTTAAGCTGAGTGATTTTTATTCAAAGAAATGAATTGATAAAGTTTAGATTTGTTAAACACATAGAAACTAAAATTCAATATAAAAATTCTAGACTTTAAACTTGAGTCTGGGGTTTAAAATTTCATGCTTGGGATTTTATTCAAGAACCTGAATGCGTTTAAAGGATTTAATGCACATACAAAGGGTGTTCAAGTCAAACCGGGACTGGTGATGAAATGTGAACTGTACACACTCGTTCATCAAAACCACTTTATATATATATATTATTAATATAATTATTATAATGCGTGTAATATATGTTTTAGTAATGATGTAATTGAACCTTTCTGAGACGATATTGACGAATCACGTAATATTTTATCCTCCAGGGGAAACAGCTCGTTCTTTAAAATGTATAAACTAGAAGCAGAATTGGTTTATGCAAATGAGGCTCTGTCTAGTTAAATCTGCACACATTTGCATACTTACTGTAATCTTATCCTAAAGATCTTTTAATGTTGTTAAAATCAGAACCAGAACCTTCAAGAGAAAAAAAAAACGACCCTTTTACAGAAAAAATGTTTTTGGAAAACATCTTCATTTTTTATTGTTTTAATAAGAAACCACCTGCACTGATGATCCAATCACATGTTTCATCACATGTTTCAGTAACAGAAATCCAACTGTAAAGAACATTTTGAGAAAATTGTATTTTTGGGTTCTGAATATAGATAAAAAAATATATTGTTTGAGGTAAACAGTTTAAAAATATATACAATGTGGTTTAATGTGAACAGAAATGAGGAAGAGTGGGCGGAGCTTAATAAAGCATACATCAATTTTCAGAAAAAAAATTTCTTGCTATTTGTAATTCTTCAAAATAAAAATGTGAGATGAACAAAATCTCAATTTCTTGTTTTGAGTAAATTATGCATAATTAAATGCCTCCACGTCTGTAAGAGAAGACGCAGCACTGGACCGTCCGTACGGCGTTACTGTCGACATCTGAGCAAATAAAGACGTTTATATTAGATGTTACAGAACGCTGGATGAGGTGATGTGTGGAATAAATGCCGAGTGTGTTCCAGTTACTTCATAACCTTCCTGTGTGTGTGTGTGTGTGTGTGTGTGTGTGTGTGTGTGTGTGTGTGTGTGTGTGTGTGTGTGTGTGAGTGACAGAGACAGAGAGACTTTCCGACAGAGCCCTGACCAGCTGAATGATGAGTTTAGTGTGAACTCCCAGCTACACATGACCTCAAATCACCAAACAAATCAGTGTGAGGAAACATCCTGCAGCTCCAGGAGAGTGCGGCTGCATGGTGTGTGCGTGTGTGTGTGTGTGTGTTTTGACCTCAGGATTCCACTGCTCGAGCAGGATTATTTATACTGACCAGTGACGCTTTAATCACACACTTCATCTCTGTTTAACGCATTTAATTATCTGTCTGAGTTTCACAGTAAACGGGGGGTGAATACTTATGCACATTTTTCTTGTTTTTATTAGTAAATTATTTCCACAAATTATACTGATGCAGTATTATGCAGTTTTTTTTTTTTCATTTCAGTTTCAGATTATAATGATAAATACCAAGGAAAACTTCAAGGGGGTAAATACTTATGCAAGGTGTTTATGTGTGTGTGTGTGTGTGTGTGTGTGTGTGTGTGTGTGTGTGTGTGTGAGTGAGAGAAATGACTCACTAGTATAAATGAAGCCCAGATGGACATAGCTCTCAGCAGCAGTGTTGTGTGTGTGTGTGTGTGTGTGTGTGTGTGTGTGTGTGTGTGTGTGCGTGCGTGTGTGTGTGTGTGTGTGTGTGTGTGTGTGTGTGTGTGTGTGTGTGTGTGTGTGTGTGTGTGTGTGTGAAGGCCATGTCTCAGTAATGAGCTCAGTGAAGGACGTTAGTGCTCCAGCATGGGGATTTTACACACAAAAGGAAAAGTCTTGTCACAGCTGTTGTCATTCCAGGAGCGGAGTGCTGAAGAGGAGAAACACACACACACACACACACACACACACACATAGGGAATATTATCAGCACACCTGTTCATTTTCTGCTGTGTGTGTGTGTGTGTGTGTGTGTGTGTGTGTGTGTGTGTGTGTGTGTGTGTGTGTGTGTGTGTGACTCACCGCTGTGCTGTCTGTACCAGATCTCCACACAGTCCTCGTCCTCAGAGATCCGGTGGATCCCGTCGTCCGGCTGGTTCCCGTCCCAGTAGCTGTACATGTACGGTGATCCGTCCGTCCACTCCATGGTGCCCTCCTGCAAACACACACACACACACACACACACGTGAGATTTGTGTGTGTGTGTGTGTGTGTGTGTGTGTGTGTGTGTGTGTGTGTGTGTGTGTGTGTGGAGTATCACTCTTACAGTGTGAGGGATCACAGATACGAGAACATGATGAGCAGACGGAGGTGTGAACTTCAGGACGCAGTGGAAACGATAAAAAAGAGCTAGAACTAACAGATGTCACTCCACACACAAACACACACACACACACACACACACACACACACACGGTGTGAGGAAGAGAGAGAGATAACAACAATACCAGAGGAACAACAGGGGGGAGTGCAAACATTTTTACTGTGAAGGAACTGGACACACACATACACACACACACACACACACACACACACACACACACACACACACACACGCCGGGGATGGAGTGGTCTGAGCATGCCATAAGCCCTAGAAGCAGATGCAGTAGAGAAGAAGAAGATAGAAATAACAGTAGTGTTACTGTCTGGTACACCCTGTGTACATACGTGTGTGTGTGTGTGTGTGTGTGTGTTGAACATGTAAACTCCACACACACACACATACAAACACAGTTTGTAACTGAACCCCGACCCTGGAGGTGCGAGACCACACTGCTAACCCCTACGCCATCGTGCCACCATGTGTGTGTTTTATATTGTCTAGTTTTTAATTTTATAGTTTGATATAGTCTGAGTAATCTCTGTGTAAGGTCTCTACCTCCAGGGGGCGCTGTGACGGTTGCAGGTTTTTAAACCCAAACCATGTGTGAAGCTCTGTGAGGATTTACAGTGTGTGTGTGTGTGTGTGTGTGTGTGTGTGTGTGTGTGTGTGTGTGTGTGTGTGTGTGTGTGTGTGTTCTACAGCAGGATCACAGAGCCACTCGATCCACACAGCTCTAAATCATCCACATCACGACTTCCTCTAAAGCCCCAGCATTTATCCCGCCTGTTTATCCCCCCCCCCCCCCCCCCCCCCCCCCCGCCCCCCCGCACTAATCAAACAGACATGTCCAGAAGGGTTTATACGACACACTGGGTCTATACACAGAGTTAGCTTAGCTTAGCCCGAAGCTCACTTGAAATCTGCTATCAAGATTTAATTACCGTTAGGGAATTACAGCTAGCTAACATGCTACTAAACCAGGCTAAGACTTTTATTACACATTGTTTTGCACAGTAATAAGTGTAAGTGTGAGCGCGTGTTGATTTATATAATAAACAGTAGCATAGCAGTTAGCCTAATGAAGAGTAAATAATAATTAGAAAAGGAATTTGCCTAGATTGCTACCTACATTAGCTACAAAATCTGCCATAACAGTTAGCTAGTCTTTAATATTTTGTAGCAAAAATAGCTACTTCTTTACACACTAGTTCTATGATAGCGTGGTGTTAGCTTTCTGATTAGTGAATGAAGCTACTGGTTTATACATTTGCATTATTAGATTAACATAGTCTGACTGATTTCAACTTACTTGCTACTTAGCATAATGATTTGAACAAAAATCAGCATTTAACAATTAGCAGTTAGCATGAGGTCCATAATAAATATTGCTTTGTGGCTATATAAATGTGTTTCTTAGTCCAATGTCATAATATGCTAATTATGTAGCATCATTCTCGCTATGTTGCTTGTGATTTTGACTCTAGTTCATAACAGTTAGGTAATAATTAGCCGATGGTTAAATCATTTGAAAGTGTTCGATTCATTGTTAGCAGCAGTAGTTTTGGTTATACACGTTAGCATAGCATAGTAATTAGCATAGCATAGTAAAATCGCTTTTCTATATAAAGCAGAAATGTAGTAATTTTCTGGATGGATGGAGTTTTGGCAGATCTTGGTGTTAGCGATAGTGAGCGTCCAAAATGATATCTCATGACCAAAAAGAGGTAGGAAATAAAAAATGAGTTTTCCTGCACTCCTCAAGGGTTGCCAGATCTCAGAATAATAACCAGTGACCCAAGTGTACAGGGCTGTAGCCCTGTATCCCAGGAGGCTGAGATCTGGACAGGGCAACGATTTTTATTCTGTGTGTGGGTCACTGTGCAATGATAAGGACTTTATCCACCCTGTAATTCTCTTTTCCCAAATGTTGCTATATTTTTACTACTTTACACTCTCCTGAGTATAATTTTAAGTACAATGATATGCTTTTTTATCTGTAAGTTGTTAGTGGCTGAAAACAACCTGTGACCCCATGACCCTGTGACCCGGCTGTGCTGAGACCGAGCTCCAAGCCACCGCGAGGTCTTACCTGTCTGCGGTCGTGCAGGCCGATCCAGATGTCCCTGGGTATCCCCGGCACGCGGCTGTTCACCAGATCATACACAAACACGTTCTCCTCCCAGCTGTGTGTGAACACAGACAGTGTAGTGAGCTGTAACACCTGTGCAATGGAGCGTTAGCTGTGTATCTGTGTGTTCCCTGTGTGTCTGTGTGTTACCTGTGTGTTCCCTGTGTGTCTGTGTGTTCCCTGTGTGTTCCCTGTGTGTCTGTGTGTTCCCTGTGTGTATGTGTGTTTCCTGTGTGTTTCCTTTGTGTCTGTGTGTTCCCTGTGTGTCTGTGTGTTCCCTGTGTGTCTGTGTGTTACCTGTGTGTTTCCTGTGTGTCTGTGTGTTACCTGTGTGTCTGTGTGTTCCCTGTGTGTCTGTGTGTTACCAGTGTGTGTCTGTGTGTTCCCTGTGTGTGTCTGTGTGTTGTGTGTCTCTGTGTTACCTGTGTGTTGTGTGTCTGTGTGTTCCCTGTGTGTCTGTGTGTTACCTGTGTGTCTGTGTGTTCCCTGTGTGTCTGTGTGTTACCTGTTTGTTCCCTGTGTGTTCCCTGTGTGTCTGTGTGTTAACTGTGTGTCTGTGTGTTTCCTGTGTGTTCCCTGTGTGTTACCTGTGTGTCTGTGTGTTCCCTGTGTGTCTGTGTGTTCCCTGTGTGTCTGTGTGTTCCCTGTGTGTTGTGTATCTCTGTGTTACCTGTGTGTTGTGTGTCTGTGTGTTACCTGTGTGTTGTGTGTCTGTGTGTTACCTGTGTCTGTGTGTTCCCTGTGTGTTACCTGTTTGTCTGTGTGTTCCCTGTGTGTCTGTGTGTTACCTGTGTGTTGTGTGTCTGTGTGTTACCTGTGTGTTCCCTGTGTGTCTGTGTGTTACCTGTGTGTCTGTGTGTTACCTGTGTGTTCCCTGTGTTTAACCTGTGTGTTGTGTGTCTGTGTGTTACCTGTGTGTTGTGTGTCTGTGTGTTACCTGTGTGTCTGTGTGTTACCTGTGTGTTCCCTGTGTTTAACCTGTGTGTCTGTGTGTTACCTGTGTGTCTGTGTGTTACCTGTGTGTCTGTGTGTTCCCTGTGTGTTCCCTGTGTGTTGTGTATCTCGGTGTTACCTGTGTGTTGTGTGTCTGTGTGTTACCTGTGTTCCCTGTGTTTCTGTGTGTTACCTGTGTGTCTGTGTGTTACCTCTGTGTTCCCTGTGTGTCTGTGTGTTACCTGTGTGTCTGTGTGTTACCTGTGTGTTCCCTGTGTGTCTGTGTGTTTCCTGTGTGTCTGTGTGTTCCCTGTGTGTCTGTGTGTTACTAGTGTGTGTCTGTGTGTTCCCTGTGTGTGTCTGTGTGTTGTGTGTCTCTGTGTTACCTGTGTGTTGTGTGTCTGTGTGTTCCCTGTGTGTCTGTGTGTTACCTGTGTTACCTGTGTGTCTGTGTGTTCCCTGTGTGTTCCCTGTGTGTCTGTGTGTTACCTGTGTGTCTGTGTGTTACCTGTGTGTCTGTGTGTTTCCTGTGTGTTCCCTGTGTGTCTGTGTGTTCCCTGTGTGTCTGTGTGTTCCCTGTGTGTCTGTGTGTTCCCTGTGTGTCTGTGTGTTCCCTATGTGTTGTGTATCTCTGTGTTACCTGTGTGTTGTGTGTCTGTGTGTTACCTGTGTGTTGTGTGTCTGTGTGTTACCTGTGTGTCTGTGTGTTCCCTGTGTGTTACCTGTGTGTCTGTGTGTTCCCTGTGTGTCTGTGTGTTACCTGTGTGTTGTGTGTCTGTGTGTTACCTGTGTGTTCCCTGTGTGTCTGTGTTTTACCTGTGTGTCTGTGTGTTACCTGTGTGTCTGTGTGTTCCCTGTGTGTCTGTGTGTTACCTGTGTGTTGTGTATCTCGGTGTTACCTGTGTGTTGTGTGTCTGTGTGTTACCTGTGTTCCCTGTGTTTCTGTGTGTTACCTGTGTGTCTGTGTGTTACCTCTGTGTTCCCTGTGTGTCTGTGTGTTACCTGTGTGTCTGTGTGTTCCCTGTGTTTCTGTGTGTTACCTGTGTGTTGTGTGTCTGTGTGTTTAACCTGTGTGTCTGTGTGTTACCTGTGTGTTGTGTATCTCTGTGTTACCTGTGTGTTGTGTGTCTGTGTGTTACCTGTGTGTTGTGTGTCTGTGTGTTACCTGTGTGTTCCCTGTGTGTCTGTGTGTTACCTGTGTGTCTGTGTGTTACCTGTGTGTTCCCTGTGTTTAACCTGTGTGTTGTGTGTCTGTGTGTTACCTGTGTGTTGTGTGTCTGTGTGTTACCTGTGTGTTGTGTGTCTGTGTGTTACCTGTGTGCCTGTGTGTTACCTGTGTGTCTGTGTGTTACTTGTGTGTTCCCTGTGTTTAACCTGTGTGTCTGTGTGTTACCTGTGTGTCTGTGTGTTACCTGTGTGTTGTGTGTCTCTGTGTTACCTGTGTGTCTATGTGTTACCTGTGTGTTGTGTGTCTCTGTGTTACCTGTGTGTCTGTGTGTTCCCTGTGTGTTGTGTGTCTGTGTGTTACCTGTGTGTTGTGTGTCTCTGTGTTACCTGTGTGTCTGTGTGTCTCTGTGTTACCTGTGTGTTACCTGTGTGTTGTGTATCTCTGTGTTACCTGTGTGTTGTGTGTCTGTGTGTTGTGTGTCTGTGTGTTACCTGTGTGTTCCCTGTGTGTCTGTGTGTTCCCTGTGTGTCTGTGTGTTACCTGTGTGTCTGTGTGTTTAACCTGTGTGTCTGTGTGTTACCTGTGTGTTGTGTATCTCTGTGTTACCTGTGTGTTGTGTGTCTGTGTGTTACCTGTGTGTTGTGTGTTACCTGTGTGTTCCCTGTGTTTAACCTGTGTGTTCCCTGTGTTTAACCTGTGTGTTGTGTGTCTGTGTGTTACCTGTGTGTCTGTGTGTTACCTGTGTGTTCCCTGTGTTACCTGTGTGTTACCTGTGTGTTCCTTGTGTTTAACCTGTGTGTCTGTGTGTTCCCTGTGTGTCTGTGTGTTACCTGTGTGTTCCTTGTGTTTAACCTGTGTGTCTGTGTGTTACCTGTGTGTCTGTGTGTTACCTGTGTGTTGTGTGTCTCTGTGTTACCTGTGTGTCTGTGTGTTACCTGTGTGTTGTGTGTCTGTGTGTTACCTGTGTGTTCCCTGTGTTTAACCTGTGTGTCTGTGTGTTACCTGTGTGTTGTGTGTCTGTGTGTTTAACCTGTGTGTCTGTGTGTCACCTGTGTGTTGTGTGTCTGTGTGTTACCTGTGTGTTGTGTGTCTGTGTGTTACCTGTGTGTTCCCTGTGTGTCTGTGTGTTACCTGTGTGTCTGTGTGTTCCCTGTGTGTTCCCTGTGTGTCTGTGTGTTACCTCTGTGTTGTGTATCTCGGTGTTACCTGTGTGTTGTGTGTCTGTGTGTTACCTGTGTTCCCTGTGTTTCTGTGTGTTACCTGTGTGTCTGTGTGTTACCTGTGTGTTCCCTGTGTGTCTGTGTGTTACCTGTGTGTCTGTGTGTTCCCTGTGTTTCTGTGTGTTACCTGTGTGTTGTGTGTCTGTGTGTTTAACCTGTGTGTCTGTGTGTTACCTGTGTGTTGTGTATCTCTGTGTTACCTGTGTGTTGTGTGTCTGTGTGTTACCTGTGTGTTGTGTGTCTGTGTGTTACCTGTGTGTTCCCTGTGTGTCTGTGTGTTACCTGTGTGTCTGTGTGTTACCTGTGTGTTCCCTGTGTTTAACCTGTGTGTTCCCTGTGTTTAACCTGTGTGTTGTGTGTCTGTGTGTTACCTGTGTGTTGTGTGTCTGTGTGTTACCTGTGTGTTGTGTGTCTGTGTGTTACCTGTGTGCCTGTGTGTTACCTGTGTGTCTGTGTGTTACTTGTGTGTTCCCTGTGTTTAACCTGTGTGTCTGTGTGTTACCTGTGTCTCACCTGTGTGTTGTGTGTCTCTGTGTTACCTGTGTGTCTATGTGTTACCTGTGTGTTGTGTGTCTGTGTTACCTGTGTGTCTGTGTGTTCCCTGTGTGTTGTGTGTCTGTGTGTTACCTGTGTGTTGTGTGTCTCTGTGTTATTTGTGTGTCTGTGTGTTGTGTGTCTCTGTGTTACCTGTGTGTTACCTGTGTGTTGTGTATCTCTGTGTTACCTGTGTGTTGTGTGTCTGTGTGTTGTGTGTCTGTGTGTTACCTGTGTGTCTGTGTGTTTAACCTGTGTGTCTGTGTGTTACCTGTGTGTTGTATATCTCTGTGTTACCTGTGTGTTGTGTGTCTGTGTGTTACCTGTGTGTTGTGTGTCTGTGTGTTACCTGTGTGTCTGTGTGTTACCTGTGTGTTACCTGTGTGTCTGTGTGTTACCTGTGTGTCTGTGTGTTACCTGTGTGTTGTGTGTTACCTGTGTGTCTGTGTGTTACCTGTGTGTTACCTGTGTGTCTGTGTGTTACCTGTGTGTTGTGTGTCTCTGTGTTACCTGTGTGTCTGTGTGTTACCTGTGTGTTGTGTGTCTCTGTGTTACCTGTGTGTCTCTGTGTTACCTGTGTGTAACCTGTGTGTCTGTGTGTTACCTGTGTGTTGTGTGTCTCTGTGTTACCTGTGTGTCTGTGTGTTACCTGTGTGTAACCTGTGTGTCTCTGTGTTACCTGTGTGTCTGTGTTTTACCTGTGTGTTGTGTGTCTCTGTGTTACCTGTGTGTCTCTGTGTTACCTGTGTGTCTGTGTGTTACCTGTGTGTCTGTGTGTTACCTGTGTGTTGTGTGTCTGTGTGTTACCTGTGTGTCTGTGTGTTACCTGTGTGTTCCCTGTGTGTCTGTGTGTTACCTGTGTGTCTGTGTGTTACCTGTGTGTCTGTGTGTTTAGCCTGTGTGTCTGTGTGTTACCTGTGTGTTCCCTGTGTGTCTGTGTGTTACCTGTGTGTCTGTGTGTTTAACCTGTGTGTTACCTGTGTGTTGTGTATCTCTGTGTTACCTGTGTGTTGTGTGTCTGTGTGTTCCCTGTGTGTTTCCTGTGTGTTGTGTGTCTGTGTGTTACCTGTGTGTCTGTGTGTTACCTGTGTTTAACCTGTGTGTCTGTGTGTTACCTGTGTGTTGTGTGTCTCCGTGTTACCTGTGTGTCTGTGTGTTACCTGTGTGTCTGTGTGTTACCTGTGTGTTGTGTGTCTCTGTGTTACCTGTGTGTCTGTGTGTTACCTGTGTGTTGTGTGTTGTGTGTCTGTGTGTTACCTGTGTGTTGTGTGTCTCTGTGTTACCTGTGTGTTGTGTGTTACCTGTGTGTCTGTGTGTTACCTGTGTGTCTGTGTGTTACCTGTGTGTTGTGTTTTGTGTGTCTGTGTGTTACCTGTGTGTTGTGTGTCTGTGTGTTACCTGTGTGTCTGTGTGTTACCTGTGTGTTCCCTGTGTGTCTGTGTGTTACCTGTGTGTCTGTGTGTTTAACCTGTGTGTCTGTGTGTTACCTGTGTGTTGTGTATCTCTGTGTTACCTGTGTGTTGTGTGTCTGTGTGTTACCTGTGTGTTGTGTGTCTGTGTGTCTGTGTGTTACCTGTGTGTTACCTGTGTGTCTGTGTGTTACCTGTGTGTTGTGTGTCTCTGTGTTACCTGTGTGTTGTGTGTCTGTGTGTTACCTGTGTGTCTGTGTTTTACCTGTGTGTTGTGTGTCTCTGTGTTACCTGTGTGTTACCTGTGTGTTGTGTGTCTCTGTGTTACCTGTGTGTCTGTGTGTTACCTGTGTGTCTGTCTGTTACCTGTGTGTCTGTGTGTTACCTGTGTGTTGTGTGTCTGTGTGTTACCTGTGTGTCTGTCTGTTACCTGTGTGTCTGTGTGTTACCTGTGTGTTGTGTGTCTGTGTGTTACCTGTGTGTCTGTGTGTTACCTGTGTGTTGTGTATCTCTGTGTTACCTGTGTGTTGTGTGTCTGTGTGTTACCTGTGTGTTGTGTGTCTGTGTGTCTGTGTGTTACCTGTGTGTTACCTGTGTGTCTGTGTGTTACCTGTGTGTTGTGTGTCTCTGTGTTACCTGTGTGTCTGTGTGTTACCTGTGTGTTGTGTGTCTGTGTGTTACCTGTGTGTCTGTGTTTTACCTGTGTGTTGTGTGTCTCTGTGTTACCTGTGTGTCTGTGTGTTACCTGTGTGTTGTGTGACTCTGTGTTACCTGTGTGTCTGTGTGTTACCTGTGTGTCTGTGTGTTACCTGTGTGTTGTGTGTCTGTGTGTTTCCTGTGTGTCTGTGTGTTACCTGTGTGTCTGTGTGTTTAGCCTGTGTGTCTGTGTGTTACCTGTGTGTTCCCTGTGTGTTACCTGTGTGTCTGTGTGTTTAACCTGTGTGTCTGTGTGTTACCTCTGTGTTGTGTATCTCTGTGTTACCTGTGTGTTGTGTGTCTGTGTGTTCCCTGTGTGTTACCTGTGTGTTGTGTGTCTGTGTGTTACCTGTGTGTCTGTGTGTTACCTGTGTTTAACCTGTGTGTCTGTGTGTTACCTGTGTGTCTGTGTGTTACCTGTGTGTTGTGTGTCTCTGTGTTACCTGTGTGTCTGTGTGTTTAACCTGTGTGTCTGTGTGTTACCTGTGTGTTGTGTATCTCTGTGTTACCTGTGTGTTGTGTGTCTGTGTGTTCCCTGTGTGTTGTGTGTCTGTGTGTTACCTGTGTGTCTGTGTGTTACCTGTGTTTAACCTGTGTGTCTGTGTGTTACCTGTGTTTTGTGTGTCTGTGTGTTCCCTGTGTGTTGTGTGTCTGTGTGTTACCTGTGTGTCTGTGTGTTACCTGTGTGTTGTGTGTCTGTGTGTTCCCTGTGTGTTGTGTGTCTGTGTGTTACCTGTGTGTTGTGTGTCTGTGTGTCTGTGTGTTACCTGTGTGTTACCTGTGTGTCTGTGTGTTACCTGTGTGTTGTGTGTCTCTGTGTTACCTGTGTGTTGTGTGTCTGTGTGTTACCTGTGTGTCTGTGTTTTACCTGTGTGTTGTGTGTCTCTGTGTTACCTGTGTGTTACCTGTGTGTTGTGTGTCTCTGTGTTACCTGTGTGTCTGTGTGTTACCTGTGTGTCTGTCTGTTACCTGTGTGTCTGTGTGTTACCTGTGTGTTGTGTGTCTGTGTGTTACCTGTGTGTCTGTCTGTTACCTGTGTGTCTGTGTGTTACCTGTGTGTTGTGTGTCTGTGTGTTACCTGTGTGTCTGTGTGTTACCTGTGTGTTGTGTATCTCTGTGTTACCTGTGTGTTGTGTGTCTGTGTGTTACCTGTGTGTTGTGTGTCTGTGTGTCTGTGTGTTACCTGTGTGTTACCTGTGTGTCTGTGTGTTACCTGTGTGTTGTGTGTCTCTGTGTTACCTGTGTGTCTGTGTGTTACCTGTGTGTTGTGTGTCTGTGTGTTACCTGTGTGTCTGTGTTTTACCTGTGTGTTGTGTGTCTCTGTGTTACCTGTGTGTCTGTGTGTTACCTGTGTGTTGTGTGACTCTGTGTTACCTGTGTGTCTGTGTGTTACCTGTGTGTCTGTGTGTTACCTGTGTGTTGTGTGTCTGTGTGTTACCTGTGTGTCTGTGTGTTACCTGTGTGTCTGTGTGTTTAGCCTGTGTGTCTGTGTGTTACCTGTGTGTTCCCTGTGTGTCTGTGTGTTACCTGTGTGTCTGTGTGTTTAACCTGTGTGTCTGTGTGTTACCTCTGTGTTGTGTATCTCTGTGTTACCTGTGTGTTGTGTGTCTGTGTGTTCCCTGTGTGTTACCTGTGTGTTGTGTGTCTGTGTGTTACCTGTGTGTCTGTGTGTTACCTGTGTTTAACCTGTGTGTCTGTGTGTTACCTGTGTGTCTGTGTGTTACCTGTGTGTTGTGTGTCTCTGTGTTACCTGTGTGTCTGTGTGTTTAACCTGTGTGTCTGTGTGTTACCTGTGTGTTGTGTATCTCTGTGTTACCTGTGTGTTGTGTGTCTGTGTGTTCCCTGTGTGTTGTGTGTCTGTGTGTTACCTGTGTGTCTGTGTGTTACCTGTGTTTAACCTGTGTGTCTGTGTGTTACCTGTGTTTTGTGTGTCTGTGTGTTCCCTGTGTGTTGTGTGTCTGTGTGTTACCTGTGTGTCTGTGTGTTACCTGTGTGTTGTGTGTCTGTGTGTTCCCTGTGTGTTGTGTGTCTGTGTGTTACCTGTGTGTCTGTGTGTTACCTGTGTGTTCCCTGTGTGTCTGTGTGTTACCTGTATGTCTGTGTGTTACCTGTGTGTTCACTGTGTTTAACCTGTGTGTTGTGTGTCTGTGTGTTACCTGTGTGTTGTGTGTCTGTGTGTTCCCTGTGTGTTACCTGTGTGTTGTGTGTCTGTGTGTTACCTGTGTGTCTGTGTGTTACCTGTGTGTTGTGTGTCTGTGTGTTACCTGTGTGTCTGTGTGTTACCTGTGTGTCTGTGTGTTACCTGTGTGTTGTGTGTCTCTGTGTTACCTGTGTGTCTGTGTGTTTAACCTGTGTGTCTGTGTGTTACCTGTGTGTTGTGTATCTCTGTGTTACCTGTGTGTTGTGTGTCTGTGTGTTCCCTGTGTGTTGTGTGTCTGTGTGTTACCTGTGTGTCTGTGTGTTACCTGTGTTTAACCTGTGTGTCTGTGTGTTACCTGTGTGTTGTGTGTCTCTGTGTTACCTGTGTGTCTGTGTGTTACCTGTGTGTCTGTGTGTTACCTGTGTGTCTGTGTGTTACCTGTGTTACCTGTGTGTCTGTGTGTTACCTGTGTGTTGTGTGTCTCTGTGTTACCTGTGTGTCTGTGTCGTACCTGTGTGTTGTGTGTCTCTGTGTTACCTGTGTGTCTGTGTCTTACCTGTGTATGGAGGCGAGTTTTCCTGACCGGTGACCGTTAGAGAACTCTGCACAGTACAGGTCGGCTTCGGCCCACGTGCGGTTCAGGGGAAAGAAGCGGTAGCAGTTCCCTTCGAACTCGGTCCAGAAGAGCGGGCAGACGGCGGGCTGACCCGAGTCAAGGAGCTGCAGGGGCAAAGCTGGAGAACGGCGAAGGGTCACAGGGGGAAACTTCTGACTTCATCTACATTTATATCCACAAGGACCGTGTTCTAAGCAGGATCTCCAACTCCTGTTCTGTCCTTTATTAAACACCATGTGTGTAAAAGACTCTTATATTAATATCTTTTCATGTATGAATATTGTTTGGAGTCTCACACACTGCTGTCTAGAACATTAAGAAGGTCTGAGCTCCAATTAACCCTTAGAGCTGCTTCTGAGTCTGTTACAGCACATGTTTAGACATTCACACTGCATGTTACGGTTCCTCCGCTGCATTCTGCTCCTGCTTTGCTGGTTTATTTTAAACAATATGCAAATCCACAATATGTGGTTAATTAGCTAATAACTAACGCTAATAACACAAATACTTTAACAACATTCTAATTATTAACGTTTTATTCTTACAGTCTATAATTTGGGCTTCAGATTTTCTTCTTTTCACAGAATTGCGATAACTGAAACTGTGATGAACGCGTTGTTGGACAGGTTTGAGTGAATAAACAAAAACTGAATGTTTTCCATAACTAGAATCCATGACTCATGAAAGGATGCTCTAAATGTGAGATCTGTTAAATCCTGTAATGATTATACTGTAGTGAGGCGCCACGATCATCAGTGGCTACGTAGGTTTTATTAATGTTTCGTGTGAAACTTTCACACTGTAGGAAACGTTATCTTACGTCACTTCCTTAAAATGTGCTTTATATAGAGATACAGTGCCGTGCAAAAGTTTTAGCCATGCTGCGGGGTTTTTTGTTACACATGTTTATTTTATGATGTCATTATTAAGTCAGTACAAAAAAAAAACCCTTTCTAAATTCCAAACATTAGAAAGAAGAAGGAACCTTATTGCCTTAAGTCCATGTGTGTGTGTGTGTGTGTGTGTGCACATACAAGGCACTTGTTTTGGTGACAGAATCTTCCAGAGATGACAACACACACAACATCAAAAAAATAAAAATACAATTAGCAAGAAATGGACTAGGATGTGGCGTATCATCAATCTGGCAAAAAGATCTCCTACAGGAAGATGAGGCCAGAAAGGAAAACAGTATATTGTGTAAAAGAGCACTTTTCAGACAAACAAACGAAAGGTTTCTGGGTTTCACTGCAGGAGAAAGAATGAGGTGTGAGCTTATATTTTAAGTTTAAGGCTCGTCATACCGATTCTTGAGGTTGTTTCATTAATGACGGTTTACTGCTCTTTATAGTATTCACTTGGAATGTTTCGCTCTACAGCAGTTATTTGCACGACAACATGTACATGAAATTAATAAATGATGATTGGATCACTGATGGATGATTGAGACACAGAGGGCACAAAGACGATGCAAAGTTAATCGTGGCTTATAAATGATGTTTATTTGCGTCTGAGAAAGCGGCAATCCGCCCCGTCACCATCACCCTGCATCACCCTGCATCACCCTGCGCTTACTGGAGTCTCAGTCTTAACAAGTACAATGCAGAGAGGAATAATCAGCAAATCATACGGAAATTTTAATCCTCTGTAGTTATATTCAATCATACATTACGTAATGAAACAGTTCTTTGAGGAGTTATCAAAGTGTATTGTGTTTGCTTTAGATTGGATTTTAGATCAATACCGTGTCTAAGTTTATTTTATTAACTTATTACTTGTTACCTTTACCACTTATAATTATGTAACATGTTTCTCATCTGTACCAAAGACTAATAAACCAGAAACTTCATTTTAGTGTAAAGGTGTATATGTACACCTGTGTGTGTGTGCGTGTGTGTGTGTGTGTGTGGGTGTGTGGGTGTGTGTGTGTGAGACGCGTGTTGAAGTCTCAAGCTCAGGTGTCAGGTTTAGTGCTGATGATATTCTCACCGCGCATTGCCCTTATGAAGCGTTCTCATACTCTGAGAGACGCTCGAGCTTTTCTTCTCTTCCTCCTGAAGAATGTCAGAGTGTAAACTCTCCAAACGCCGCGAGCCGTTCTCTACACTGAGTCCCGCACTCCACACATTCTCATGCAGGAGAGACGTGATTTTAAAGAGGGAAAAGAGCGATAAAGAAAGTGTACGAGTGACGGGAGAAGATGGCGTGGACTCAGACTCACCCTGCGTGATCTTCATGCTGGTGGAAGGAAGAGCCCAGAGAGGCACGCTGCTGAGACACAGGTCCAATAACAGTCCACACCAGAGCATTTTCACACACTGCAGTCTGAAGGAGAGTGTGTGTGTGTGCGTGTGTAACACGGCTGTGGGGAGACTGGGATCGGTCAGAGGGTGGGAGAGACTCTTAAATCCCTCGCCAGACTCTTCCTACTCGGACACACAAAGACGGGGGGGGACGGGGGGGGGGCGGGGGGGGGGGGGGTAGTCGGACAGACATACAGAGCGACAGACAGAGAGACAGACAGATAGTAGACAGGTAGAGAAAGAGACAAACAGAAAGAGAGAACCAGAGAGAGAGAGAGAGAGAGAGACAGGCAGTCAGACAGACATCAGGAGAGAGACAGAGAGCGGGATTGTTTACTGCGCAGTGGTTTTTAACACCAAAAAAAACCCTTTTAATTATGTCATCCTCAGTAAGTGACCCCTGACCTCAGTGACCTCTGTCCTCACATAACCTCACATAACTCAGCTCACTCCTCCTCTTACTGCACTTGGAGGATGTTCCTTCCTTCACTCACTCACTCATCTCCGGTCAGTGGCGCGTGGGGTTCCGGGTGGCGTCGGGTTCGGGTGGCACGATGAGGGAACACAACCTGGAGGGAAACACCTTACTAACAGGGTAGAAGTGGCTGTGGAGATGTTAAGAATGTGGGTGATCTGCCTGCAGGAGGTTTCCGGAAATATCTAATATAAGTTGTGCAGACCGAGCACAGAAATAGAGACTCGCTGCTGGTGTGGTCGTGTGCAGCTGGACAGGCGACCCGAACATGAGAGGAAAGTGCTTCCAGCAGAATTGTGTAAAGTTGGGAATGAAACAAGTGACCAATACGATTGGAATGTTCGGTCAGATGTTCCCTCACGACTCGTCCTCAGTTACACATGCTGCTCTCTGTTCTGTAACGTGCTCAGTGTGACAGTCATATTTATTTCTCTCCTCATCATGCACATCTGCATTAACCTGCACTACCTCAGTCTTACACCTCTCACTTCAGCACCGCTGTCACTTTCAACAGCACTAACTCGTCGTACATCTCAGTTTTCTATAGTCTATCCACTATTATCCGTCCTCACTCAGCGATATTTGCACTGATTCTTTTCACTTTATTTATATATAATCCCCTTTTTATCTCACTAATTTGTGTTGTAGTCTGGTCGATCGTCTTCAAGCTTTGTTTATTTGACTCCACTACACATGACTGATGATCTGTAATCGCTACATCTTTATTGTCTATTATATTACTATCTTTGTTACTAGTTGTTGGAAATTTACTTCAGGATCAATAAAGTATCTATCTATCTATTAGCCTCATTGCCTGCGTATGCAAGCCAGACGGTTACATCTGTTTCTGCGTTGACTACTGTAGTTTCACTGCAGCTTTCAGAATTTTTGCATGTGCAGTATTACATATACATGAGCGTATAGTTCTAGGCTGTGTATAGTTCACTTTTATTCTGCATAAGATTTAACTCAATCTGTGCAGTTTTTCATGTGACAAAGTTTACATCTGCACCAGTTTGTATTCAGGCTGCACATGTTTCTACTGTACGTCTCTGTGACGAGGTCGTGTGTAGATGACAATCTCTTATAGTAAAAACTGGCTGCAGTACATACAGCCTGTGTGAGGTCTTCATCCTGACCAGGAAAAAGCTCCTACTGCAGAGGAAGGAATAAAAAAATAAAAATAAATCATCAAACACTGTCGCCATGTCGATTTGAAATGCTTTGTACTTCAACAAACAGACTCAGAAAATCATCTGACTGTGACAGGGTCTTAGGAAAGATAATGATGAGCCGTTCCTCCTCGAGTCCTCCGTCTCACACGCCATTGTGCTGCTGTCGGCTTTATCTGGAGCCCCGCAGAGTCCTGACGCTATTAAAGGCCATGGATCTGTCCTTATCTCTCTGAGGAGCCATGCCTGACAAACTGAGGGACAGGACACACAGATATGAGTCATTCTGCAGCCACTTACAGCCCCAGTCTCTCCTCAGACAGAGCTCTAAAATAAACCGCACTATGATGACATTCCAGGAGGAAAGAGCCACAGGGAGATGACCGTCTGACCACAGGGAGATGACCACAAAACAAAACTGTCATGATGTAGCATGAATGGTAAAACCGTACATTATAGCAAAATTTAAACAAACTTGTCACAAATGCAGAAACACGCAGCAAATTTATCAATTGCTCTTCAGTTATGTTCATTTACACACAGTCTACAGTCTACAGTCTAATGATGAAAAACCTTAAAACCTCAAACCTTAAAATCGTCAGTCTTGCTAAAATACACTTGCTCCCTGCCTCCACACCTAAAGGGGGCGCCATGATTTTTTAAATGTGCAGATGCACATTTTACTATAATTTGCCAAAAAAAAAAAGGGATCTTGTATCAGGCACTCCCAGGGCGCCCCCTTGTGGCTCAAAACATTCCCTAGAATTTATGTTAAATAAGGAATTTATGAAAAACAAAATTAGAAAAGTGAATACTGAATATTTAAAGAAGAGAAGACCATGAAGGCTTTGTCTGCAGTGGGGAGAAATGCACGCTAAACATGGAAGAAATGTGCCTTTGAATTAACAATGAAATCAAAGCTAATTTATTTATTAGATTAAGTCCATTTGTCTGATTCTTTGCTTCTGGATGTAAATGTAATCATGTAGTGTTAGTTATTAGCATGGGGTAGTTAATCTCTAGAGTTATTTACTTAAGAAAAATAAACCTGTTTTGAAACCTGAATTGAAACTTTCTGATCCATGGAGGCCGCCATCTTTCCAGACGCTCGTGTGTTACATGAGAAACACGCGGTAAAGAAAAGTCAGACGCACAACACGTTTATGTGTCTTATTGGTGGAAAAGGCATTAAGACATGCCATCATATCTACAGCTAGCAATTATCTAGTGTTAGCTATTAGCTTTTATTTACAGTTAGCTCTTATCTAGAGTCATTATCTAGTGTTAGCTAAAACTTGGTGTTAGCTATTAGATAACATTGTGAGTTAGATAGTATCAAGTTTTAGATTGTGAGTTAGATAGTATCTAGTATCTAAGTTATCTAGAATTAGCTAGTGCCATAAATGTATTAGTATCTTAAGCTATATTATATTATCTATAGCTAGCTCCTGTCTAGCATTAACTAATGCCTGGTGCTAGCCAGAGGTGGGCGGTAACTGAGTACTTTTACTTCGTTACTATACTCAAGTACATATTTTACTGGTCTGTACTTTACTTGTGTAGGAGTATTAGAAGCAGGAAGGTGGTGTGTGGTATTTAAAGCAGGAATTTCACCACCTGATGACTATTATGTGTGATTGTGTGACTTACCTTTCCTTCAAGTCACGCCTAATAATGCAACAGGTGTTTAAAATCAGAGGTGGAGCCGGTTGTAGACCACAATCAGGAAGCAGAGACAGAAAGAGAGAGAGAGAGAGAGAGAGGGAGATTTTTTTAACTACGAGAAAAGACTACTTAGCTAATATGAGTCTTATAATACAATACATTTCATACTTAATTTGAAAGTAAGTACTTCTGTACTTTTCCTTGAGTACACAAGTAAATCCTCTACTTACATTTATGCATTTGGCAGACACCCTTATCCAGAGCAACATTTTTTTTCTCATTATACTGAGCAGTTGAGGGTTAAGGGCCTTGTTCAAACTTGGTGGTCATGGGATTTGAACTTGGGAACTTTTGAACCGTAGTCCAATGCCGTTTTACCCCCCCGAACCTGTTTTACAGCCACTACACATTATTCACATTTGCGCACACACACAGCTTTTACCAAGAATGAGTCATTTGTACATGTTTTTACATAATTTGTTGATAACTAACGTATAGGCTATAGGCCACTTGGAAGTTAGAACAAAGAAATCGTCACATGGTCAAAACTTTTCCACACCTCAGACTTAGCTTTAGTTGCAACCAAAACGTAAACACCAGAGGCAAGCCTCCGTTTCACCTCCGTTTCACCTCCTCAACATCCATCCTCACATCTTTCTCGCGCTAATCGAAACGCATCACATCTCATTTACCGCGCAAGCCTGAGCCCGGCCCGAGCCCATGTAAAATGATAGAAAGTAAGTCCGAACCCGACAGTTCCTGTCAGGTCCCGTCAGGTTCGGGCAAAGATCTTCAGCTCTACTTGATGGGTTTCCTCCGGGTTCTCCAGTTTCCTCACTCAGTCCAAAGATATGCAGATTAGGCTAATTGGAGTTCCCAAATTATCCATAATGTGTGTGAATGAGTGTGTATTTGCATGTGGCCTGAAATGGATTGTCTGTCCAGGGTGTACCCCACCTCATGCCCTAAGTCTCCTGGGAGAGGCTCCGCCCCCCACAACCATGAATACAGGATAAAGTGGTATAGATGACGAGTGAGTGAGGGAATAATAAAGTGTTCCCTTATCATTATTAAAACAAATGACTGCATATAAAAATAATGTAATTGGTGTGATGATGGTGAGCCAGAGTGTTCTGAAACGTCTGAAACAACCCTGAATAAATAACTTAATTTGCATTGGCTCCACCTACTTTATGCAAACTTTTAGAAAGAGTAGTAATTACATATTTATTAAAATAATCACACAAAAAGGGCTTGATGTGTTATTGTAGAGCTGTAACAGACACAGTGCGCTGAAGTGACGTGTTTGAATCCTGCAGGTTTTCTTTCTTTCTTTTTATTTTTTTATTCCTGCTGTTTTTACCACAGTGACGTCACATCGTGAACTCTGAAATCTCGTGTTTGAACTTATAGATGGTCAGCAGTGACACGTTTTACATATTATATTTATATTTTAACACCTGTCCACTGTGTGTGAGTGAGCGTAAATAAATGCCCCCTCCCCAGACAGACACTTTGACACACTGATCTTCAGCTATTTTAAAGCTTATAGATTACTGTGATGGCGTAGCACTGTGGCCTCGCACCTCCAGGGTCAAGGGTTTGAGTTCCACCGCTCCCCAGTCCAGGGTGTTAACCACCTTGTGTCCTTCTCAGTCGTCCTCACTGTTCTTCATACTGTTTATGGTGTGGTGCTGTTGCCTAGCAACATGACGTGGAAGTCAGACAAAGAGCAGCATCAGGGACACTGAGGAGGTCGATGCTCTGGGATGATTTCCGTTCATCTGTGAGGAGATCAGAGTGTCCTGCAGAGCTCAGGACTTCAGGACTCGAGGAGGAGAGAATGACAGGAAGTCAGGATCCTCTCCTGCTCTGTGTGCAGGCCAAGGGTTTAGTGCATGCTACCATCTTGTGGCAGAAGATACAGAATGCTGAAGCAGATCTGTGGGCGTAGCATTAGTGTAAATATGTTACAGGGCAGTGGTGGCTCAGAGGGCTAAGGCACTAAGTTAATGATCAGAAGATCAGCAGTTCGATTCCCAGCTCCACCTGGTTTCCATCGTTGGGCCCTTGAGCAAGGCCCTTAACTCTGTCTGCTCCAGGGGCGCTGTATCATGGCTGACCCTGCGCTCTGACCCCAGTTAGGCTGGGATATGCGAAGAAAGAATTTCACTGTGCTGTAATGTATATGTGACAAAATAAAGGCTTTACTTAACTCCATTATATATTACTTAATTATTATCTAGTTTATAGTTTATGTATAGGTTATAATATGTAATGAATGTGGGATTAACTAGGTGTAACTGCAAATACAAAGCATTTTTTTTTTGGGGGGGGGGGGGACTCTGCACAAATTGTCCATTGCTTCACAAAAATAGCTTGAAAATTTATAGGCACCATCTGTACAGGCAGTCACGTCTAGATTTACTTGTTAGAGACTGGATTTCTCTCATTCTCATGTGAGATGAAGACAATTAACCACAAAGACATTTTTTTTCTTTAAAAAGAGTGTCAATACTTTCAGAGCTGACCAGATTTTTCACAAATAGTTTGTTTGGCATATGATGATGATGATGATGATGATGATGAGGATAGTGGCACAGCAGCTACAGCTCATATCTACATATTGAAAAGATAAGAAATATATGGCCACCTGGAAGAAATGTGGAAATTAAGAAAACATGGAAGAAGAAATGTGCCTCTGAATTAGCCGATGAAATGATTAGCACTGTTGCCTTGCACCGCCAGGGTCCGGGTTCAATTCCTGTTTTTGTGTGCATGAAGTGTTCACGTTCTCCCCGTGCTTGATGGGTTTCCTCCGGGTATTCTGGTTTCCCCCCACAGTCCAAAGTCCTGCAGATTAGGCTAACTGGCGTTCCCAAATTGTCCATAGTGTGTCAGAAATCAAACCTTGGACAGGGAAATTCCTGGGAAAATCCCCAGCTGGAACTCTTATGAAGCGTGGCGCACCCACTGCCAGTAGGTTGTTATAAAACACCACTAACAGAGACAATAAAGCAATTAACGACATCTTATTATGACTGATTATTTTTAAGCAAATTAATAAGAGTTTAGTAACAAATCGATGTTCAGCAATATTAGCACAGAGGCGCACAGACCGGGTCTGACCGCTAGGTGTCACTGCTGCGGCGCAGTGAAGCGTGCACACATGACCGCAGAAATAGAGGGGAGGGTCAGGCCGCATTGCTCGCACTTTTGAAACACGGCGCTGTTACTTTGCTGTTTGATTCGCGTTTTAACAGTTTATGACTCGGTTCAGATTAAACTCTGAGTTTGGGCGGATTCTGTAGACGGTTCCCCGTGCTGAAGCGGGTCATGCAGTCCTGGCGAAGGTAATGAGCCGCAAAGCCCTCGGGTCTCGGCTTAGCAGCGCCCAGAAACTGCACCGGAACTGGAATGACTGGCAGCCCAGGTTGGTGTCACTCCTTCAGCGGGCATGTGTCTAGGAAAGCGCGGGGATTCACTGAGGCCTAGTTTTATTTTAGAATTGACAGCGTTCTCTCTAAGTGAAGTCAATATAACGCGTTACTTTAAATACAAGTTATTTAATATTACATAACTCCACACTCATTTGGTTAAAATGTTACTTAAATATTTTAATTGCGAGTTATAAAGCGAGCAATATGTATAGCGATGTTCCCTCCCCCCCCCCAAAATCAAGGTTAGCCTGTTAGTTAGCATTGAGCAAACCGTTTAACATATGTCAAAAATGATTCACGATATTGTTTCCTATTATACGAAACCGATATTTTGTATCAATATTAATTAAACACATTATCGGAATGTGTAGTAACCCACACTGTTTCCGCGGTTAAGAGTAAAACCTGCCTGGTCTGTGGGGCTGTGTTCTAAACTCATCCACACTTGCTCACTCAAGTGCATTACTTAGGGAGTCACTTCACTTTCGCGCGCACTCGGCTCTAGTCGACTATGTATAAAAATCGATGTATTTGAGGCACATCCGCTCTCTGTACACCGCTGTGTTTTAATGAAAGTTAATTTATTAAACCAAATGTTCAGTACACTTATAAATATAAGTAAAAGAAAAGTTTGAATTAAATTTAGTCTGTTGTAATTATTGTTCAGCGTAGTTAATTAATGGACTCCTTATTATGAACTAGTGATTAAAATCATTGTAAAGTAATGCAAGCGAACGCTAGCGCTTCTTGCTAGCTAATTAGCAGAGCCAGCATTATTGTATTTCTTACCTGTTTAGGCGTTCAGTTCAATTGCTAACACTTAATAAATATAAAATATCTAAAATAATGCAGTTTTCTGGATAAATATAATGACTAAATTAAGCGTTTTTTAAAAAATGATTCACCTACATTAGGCTAAGCTAGCTGGTTAGGTGGCGCGTGCATGCCGAGTTAGCTTGAGCTAGCTGTCAGGCTGACGGGGGACTGGCGAGACGAGCACTTAGCTGGTTACCTGTGTAACTATGGCCGTTTGTATACGTGCTGAATTAAATATTATACTATAATAGTAATGTCATTTCTTTTGCAGCAACATATCGAAATGTTTTCTTAAATATTGGTTTATTTAATCAGGAAGCTAGAGGTATAAATTAAACACACAGCTAGCATGCTAGTTCGTTATTGTTTATGGTAGTAATGTTAGCTAGCTAACTTGTTTTAATTTACAAAACTAAAGAATTAAAGCGAGTCTGCTTGTTATTAATGCTGATTAAGCTGTAATTTTAGATAAGGTAACTTGATTAAATAAAATTGGTGCTAAAGAGTGTAAGTTCTGAGGAGAAATCTGTTCCAGTGTTGGAAGTTGGAGATAATTAAAGGTGAGGATGAGGAGGAAGGTGTGGGTGATGATGAAGCTGAGGGGTGTGTGTGAGAGACCTCAGGTGAGGAGTGTGTTATGCTGTTTGGGATTATCTTCAGTTTCACTTCCTCAGTAAAGTGTGTTTTTGGGGAAAGTCCTAAGTGCAGAAGTTTTCACACCCTTGCACACCGACTGTACCTTTCCCTCTTTTTCTCTCTCTTTCTCTTTTGCGCTCTCTTGTTTTTGCTCTTCATTTCCCTCCTATCTTTCTCTTGTCTCATGAGTTTGTGTGCTTTTTCTGTTGATTACTTTTATCACAAAATTAAAAAAACTTTAAAGTAATAAAAAAAAAATAGTTTTCCTCTGTCTTTTTGTTTGTTCTCATCTCCTTTCCTCTTTTAGTAAAATACAGTGGAGCCTCGGCATACGAACGCGCTCCCTTACCAGTCCTGCCATCAGAATTGGAATTTTGCTAGAAATTTGCATCACCGTGCGAAGCATTTATTTATTTATTTTTCTGTCTTGGCCTTGTGTTCGTCCATGAGCCCGAAAACTTGTTTGCGTCAATGGAAAGCCAAGCGAAGTGATGTAACCAAGTTTACGGTTTTTCATTTTCCAGTCAGCGAAAGCTGTTTCAAAAGAATCAACCCACAATACCAATGTCGCCTTCAGCATGTCTTCAAAATATGTGATTCTTCTTGTGTGTTTATTTTTATTATTATTTGTATTAGATTTTTTAAGACTTTAATATATTTTTGTGCTGGAACGGATAATCTGCATTTATTATTTATATTGCAATACGAATTTTCGCTTTAAAAACTCAAAACAAATTCAATTCGTATTCAGAGGTTCACAAATATTTGGTCTTTGGACCCCCTGCCCCCTAATTCCAGTTACCCGTGTGTGCTTTACTGTAGGTTTTACATCTGTTATTTTAATCTTTTCATTTCCACCGTTTAGGTTTGCTTTCTCACCTTATTCCTGTTTTCCTTTATTTTTTATTTTTTTTATCTAGTTAGCTTTCTCTCAGCTTTTCTTGACTTTCTTTTGCTCATATCACCATCATGTCTTTTTTCTACAAAAGTAATTTTTATTTTACTTATTTTCTGGCATCTTATGTGTACATGCTGAACCTTTTGATTGTTGTAAACACTGACTCTGGAGTCTCCTTCCTTACATGTCACATAAATGCCAGCTTTTTTTTAATGCAGAACTTCTCTCATTACATGTCAAAATTAGCTGATCAGTTCCAATCAGAGTTGCTGTGATGTGATCTGGGATAGAGACGATGTGGCACCGGGGCTTTTCTACTGTCACACGTTACTGAACTGTGTGTGTGTGGGACGAAGTGTATTTAAACTCGCACTCTGACCTTGTGTGTGTGTGTTTCAGAGGCGACAGCACGTCAGCCAGCCAGGAAGGTGTAAAGTGCAGCATCTCCAGAGAGCACAGCAGTTCAGCAGCTGTTTACGAGCCTGCGCACTCCGAGCAGCCGGGAACGCCGCCGCTGCACCATGACACCTACGCCACTCACAGCTCACTGGAAGAAGGAGGTGAGTGTGTGTGTGTGTGTGTGTGTGTGTGCGTACCCACATCTCACTCGGATTAGTGGAGTCGATCAGCTCAAAACTCCTCACCTGCGAACTTGTTAATATTTTAAACATATGGATGCGCTGACATTCGAGTTGTCTCTCTTATATATTTTGGTGATCAGTACTATTTATTTACGCTGATTTTTGTGGCGAAAGCATCCAAGTTGCATTTGAAATTCACTGTCATCAAGTTCATCATTAAATATGTCGTTTAATAAAAACGTAAAGCAACCCTTAGACGGTGCATCCCAAACAAACAAAAAATAAATAAAAAACTTTAACGTATAAATAAAATATCCTGATTAATTTTTAGTTTTAATTTAGGTGATTACACTGTACAGCTCATTTAAAATAAAAATAAATAAAAAGTTCAGTATGATATATGCAAGTATATTAATGGAAAGTTGACTGAAAGGGAAAAGTGTGGTAGGAAAAGGTGTACAAGCGACAGGGACGACCGCAGCTTTAAGAAAACTGAAGAAAAGCTGATTTAAGACTTTGGGAGAGACTCGCAGTTAGTGGTGTGAGGCTGGAGTCGGTGCATTAAGAGCCACCACCCACAGATATCTCCAGGAAATGAGCTACAACTGCTGCACTTTTATTACCAGGCCACTCCTGATCCAGAGACATCAGACGCGTCTTACCTGGACTGGATCGTTGCTCAGTGGTCCAAAGTCTTCTCTTCAGATGAAGTTTTGCATTTCATTAGGAACCCCAGCTCCCAGAGTCTGGAGGAAGAGAGGAGAGGCTCAGAGTTCAAGTCCAGTGCGAAGTTCCACAGTCGCTGATGATTTGGGGTTCTGTGACGTCTGCTGGTGCCGGTCCACTGTGTTTAACTAGGAGATATTCGAGCACTTCATGTTTAAGGCTTTATGGAGATGCTGATTTCCTTTTCCAGTAGGACTTTCATCACCTGTCCACAGTGACACTAACAGGTTTACTGAGCGTGATGTCACTGTGCTCGATCGGCCAGACGACTCACCTGACCTGAACTCTACAGAGAGTCTCTGAGATATTGTCAAGAGGGAGATGAGAAACACCGAGCCGACGGTACGGACGAGCTGAAGGTTGATATCAAAGCCACCTGGTCTACAGTCACGCCTCAGCACTCGCACACACTCATCACCGCCGTGTCACCTCACACATTACATCATCCTTTTGTGATTGATCTTAGGAAACATTCTAACGAGACGCTGGATTTTTGATTTTTATGAGCTGTAATTTGTGATCAAAATTACAAAAAAAAAAAGAAGCTATATTTCATTTTGCATGTACACACGTGGACAAAATTGTTGGTACCCTTCGGTCAATGAAAGAAAAACTCACAATGGTCACAGAAATAACTTTAATCTGACAAAAGTCATAATAAATAAGAATTCTATGAATGTTAACCAATGAAAGTCAGACATTGCTTTTCAACCATGCTTCAACGGAATTATAAAAAAAAAAATGAACTCATGGAACAGGCCTGGACAAAAATGATGGTACCCCTAACTTAATAGTTTGTTGCACAACCTTTTGAGGCAATCACTGCAATCAAACGATTCCTGTAACTGTCAATGAGACTTCTGCACCTCTCTGCAGGTATTTTGGCCCACTCCTCATGAGCAAGCTGCTCCAGTTGTTTCCGGTTTGAAGGGTGCCTTTTCCAGACGGCATGTTTCAGCTCCTTCCAAAGATGCTCAATAGGATTGAGGTCAGGGCTCATAGAAGGCCACTTTAGAATAGCCCAATGTTTTCCTGTTTTCCTGTTTTTAGCTGTGTGTTTTGGGTTATTGTCCTGTTGCAAGACCCATGACCTGCGACTGAGACCCAGCTTTCTGACACTGGCCAGCACATTTCTCTCTAGAATCCCTTGATAGTCTTGAGATTTCATTGTACCCTGCACAGATTCAAGACACCCTGTGCCAGATGCAGCAAAGCAGCCCCAGAACATAACAGAGCCTCCTCCATGTTTCACAGTAGGGACAGTGTTCTTTTCTTGATATGCTTCATTTTTCCGTCTGTGACATAGAGCTGATGTGCCTTGGCAAAAAGTTCCATTTTTGTCTCATCTGTCCATAGGACATTCTCCCAGAAGCTTTGTGGCTTGTCAACATGTAGTTTGGCATATTCCAGTCTGGCTTTTTTATGATTTGTTTTCAACAATGGTGTCCTCCTTGGTCGTCTCCCATGTAGTCCACTTTGGCTCAAACAACGGCGGATGGTGCGATCTGACACTGATGTTCCTTGAGCATGAAGTTCACCTTGGATCTCTTTAGAAGTCTTTCTGGGCTCTTTTGTTACCATTCGGATTATCTGTCTCTTTGATTTGTCATCAATTTTCCTCCTGCGGCCACGTCCAGGGAGGTCGGCTACAGTCCCATGGATCTTAAATTTCTGAATAATATGTGCAACTGTAGTCACAGGAACATCTAGCTGCTTGGAGATGGTCTTATAGCCTTTACCTTTAACATGCTTGTCTATAATTTTCTTTCGAATCTCCTGAGACAACTCTTTCCTTCGCTTCCTCTGGTCCATGTTGAGTGTGGTACATACCATGTCACCAAACAACACAGTGACGACCTGGAGCCCTATATATAGGCCCACTGACTGATTACAAGATTGTAGACACCTGTGATGCTAATTAGTGGACACACCTTGAATTAACATGTCCCTTTGGTCACATTATTTTCAGTATTTTCTAGGGGTACCATCATTTTTGTCCAGGCCTGTTCTATGAGTTTATTTTTTTTAAATAATTCTGTTGAAGCATGGTTGAAAAGCAATGTCTGACGTTCATTGGTTAACATTCATAGAATTCTTATTTATTATTACTTTTGTCAGATTAAAGTTATTTATGTGACCATTGTGAGTTTTTCTTTCATTGACCGAAGGGTACCAACAATTTTGTCCACGTGTGTAATGATTCCAAAATGAGTCACTTTTTAAACTGAATTAGGATGAACAAAACTTTTCCCCAGTATTCAAAAAAGGTTTTGAGAAATTTCTGGGAAAGAAAATCATCCATTAAATAACATGTTTTAACAAATATGTTGATAAGCAAATAAATACTGTAAATGAATTACCAATTATAATAATTTGTTTAAATGTTCATTTAAAGATTAACTGAGGGATTTATTGTTCAACTTCACTAATACAGTGTGCAAAAATAAACCTTATGTAAATTCATAAATATAACAATAATGCAGTAGTTAATCACTTAAGAAGGCAATTTGAACTAAACTTTAATAAAATACCATGTCTTTTTACCTCCGTGAATTTAATTATTGCACTTTCCTGAATGTGCATTATATTATTTACAAGTAGTAAGAATTAAATATTTAAAAATAATTATTTCATATGCCCATCTGGACTAGTTTTGTCAAGGTTTAATTAAAAAAAAAAAAAAAAAAAAACATTTTAGATTTAAGATGCATCACTCTAGCTGTTTATTTGTGTTTATTAATTTGATTTAAATGACACAAGGTTACAAGTGAAACACATTAAGTTAAGTAAAAGCTTTAGTTTCTTCCTATAATATGTAAAGTCTCGAGGGACCCAAACGTCTGGGTTTGTAGCGGACGCGACCCAGGAGACACTTGCTCGTCCTGCCGGAGTGTTGGTGCTGAAGTAGTGAGAGGAGACGTAGGGCCGGTACTTTTCCCGGTCGTCATGGTGATGTTTTGTGGCGTTACGGTGAGATCTGACAGTCCGATGGTGATCTTGCGTGACGGTGAAACCTGAAGGAGCGGCTGCTCTGAGAAAATGAAAGTGAAATCCCAGCAGTGTACGTAAACCACCGAAAAGACTCGGGTGTGTACAACGGGATCTGACCATCCCTCTGTGTGTGTGTGTGTGTGTGTGTGTGTGTGTGTGTGTGTGTGTGTGTGTGTGTGTGTGTGTGTGTGTGTGTGTGTGTGTGTGTGTGTGTGGTGTTTAATAAACTGCAGGTGTGTATGACGCTGATGGAGGCCACAGTGAAAATACATTTGGTTGGAAGTCGCTGGGGCAAGAGTTGAGGATCAACGATGTGACGGCGGATTTATCAAGTTTTCAGCATGGACACCGTGCTTTAGCTGCAAAGGACATGAGGAAATCACAGGGTGGGTGTGGCGCACACACACACACACACACGCGCGCGCGCCCACATGCAGAAACGCTCATATGTAAACACGTTACATACAGACTAAAAACCAACTCTCTCTCTCTCTCACACACACAGATGTACGAGTGTGTGAAATTTTCCTGAACTGTGGCTCTATGGAATGATTTTAATCCAAGTTAAATTAAATTGTCTAAAATACATACATGAAATAGAGTGATATAAAATGTGATATAAAAGCGCACCCCAGTAATGAGTAGGGTTGGGTACCAAAAACACCTCTATGTATTTTTTTGGTACCCAAAAAAATGTACCGGACCGAAACAGAACGCAAATTTCGGTGCCTCATTTCGGTGCCACTTAAATGCCTGAACTGTGGATTAATATATTTGTTCTCTGGGGCTCTGATGATGAATCAGTTGTAATAAGCATTAGATTCATCAACACACATGATCGCTAGTAAAATGTAAATACTGCATTCATGGGGTGTCAGAAATGATCGGAAAAATTAATTATTTCCTTAATTAGAAAAATCTTGAAGACTTCGGAAAGCTTTGATAATACAAATCCAAAACACTGTTGCAGTAATTTTACTGTTTATTTTTGTAGATTAAATGTTTTATTAGATAAAAAAATGAAAAGCACAAATCATCAGGACATGAGATCATCCGAGATGCGCGTGAAGGCAGCCACTAACGCTACACTCGCTCTGACGGCAGCAGGTGATCTACCGCTATCTTAACTTGCTAAGTTAACTTTGGTTAAAATGCCTAAAACTAAACGGTCGAAAGTGTGGCTGTATTTCACAAGAAAGGATTCCGACACTGCGACGTGCAGCAAATGTTTTACAGCAGTCGCGTGTAAAGGAGGAAACACGTCAAATCTAATGAAACATTTGAGGACACACGGAATAAAGTTAAAGCAGAGGGACGCGCCGTGTGTGACGGCTTACAGACAGCAGCTGGCGCTATCGGTGTGGACGACCCCGACACCAGCCCCAGTCATACCAACCGTAGCAAAAAGGAGTCCAATGTAGCAGTCGGCTAATGTAATGTTAACTGCAAAATACAAATCTTACATTAGTATTTTACAAATCGTTTGACCGTTTGTTAGCATGAATGTAACATTGATTCTGTTTATAATTATGGCTTTCCAGCTAGGACTTAAACTTTTAATAAATTGTTAAATGTTAAGCAATTAATTTTTTGTTCAATAAAAATATATTCTTGAGTCATCCAGCATCATTTTGTGGCTTTTGCACAGTATTGCTTCAGGCACCGTTTTGGCACCGGTATCGAAAAAACCCAAACGATACCCAACCCTAGTAATGATGATATAACCTTTTTGTAAAACCACAGTGTGTGATCCTTCCTGCACAGTTCTGTCACTTGACGGTCTCAGTCTGTTCAGAGACAGAAAGATAACGCTGTGACACTGAAAAGACGCTCAGCACAAAGTCGCGGCTGCGTGCGTGTCGAGGCGTACATGCTTATACGTTTTAGTTTCATAATTTTATTATTGTTAATGTTTTAATCTGCACTTTTATTGTTACCTCATGGGGTCATGTGCATCAGGTGAGATGTCACCCAAATGTGCATCATGTGACTGTATTTGCTCCTTTAATAACTTACTGTGATAAAGACTAGATAGCAGAATTAAGACTGAGCAAGTTTTTAACATTCTCTTAGTGAATATTATACAGTATAATTAAAATGAATACTGCCTGTCTCTCTCTGTCTGTCTCTCTCTGTCTGTCTCAGACCGACCGCAGGCTCATTCTGATGAGTCTCGGCTCGCCAATCTTCTGCGGAGGGTGTCGCGGGAGGACGACCGGGACCGCAGATTGGCTACCTTGAAACAAATGAGGGAACTTATTGTGCACTCGGAAAACAAGGTGGTAAGTTTTGCCGTCCATCCGTCATTTGTTGTCTTTTTAATGGATATGTTTCTGATTGTATTTCATCGTTTGTTTGTTTGTTTGTTACAGGTCCTGGTTAAACAGTTGGATACCATTTTGAGCACCCTGAATGACATTTTGAATGAAAGGTTGGTGTGTGATGATGCTGAAAGTCCTCAGGAAAAAAATCAAGTTACCAAAAACTAAGAATAGCATAACGTGCTAATAACTGTCTGCACGTCGCGAGTGAGTAAAAATGTTAAGATGGCCGCTGAAAGAAAAACAGCAGCTTTTTGCTGGAAGAAATCTTCCGCTCCGAGGTTTTAGCTGTGCAGCTTTTACACACTGGCCAGCACTGACAGCAGAGTGTGAGCGTCACTCAACTCTACGCAAGAATAACTCAACTGTCTGCACAAAGTCAGATTGACCGTGTCTGAGAGTGTACACGCTAAACTGTGTGATTATCCTGTATCAAGTGTAAAGAGGAGCTAGAAGTCATTAGCCACGTTGTAGTAAATTATTAAAACCTTCTTTTAAGAAACATTATCATTGTTAAATAAGTGTAGAAGGGTGTTTTTATAAAGGAAATCTCGGGCATTATTTCCTGTTGTCTCTGCTCTGCGTCAGCGCTCACTGCACTTTAATAAATTTATAAAAATCGAAATAACACTGAACTATTAACATGTAAATTTCTCAGTGTTCTAATCAAAGGGACGTTTCACACTCGTGTGTCGGTTGAATGTCCCGATAAACTACTACACAGTGACAGGGGTAGCAGTCGTGTTGGTGTTAAAGGAGCGGTGTTTGTCCTTACAGCAGTAAACTCCTCCATGAGCTGCGACAGGAAGCAGCCTGCTGCCTGGGTTTGCTCTGCGCCGCCCTCAGCTACGAGGCCGAGAAGATCTTCAAGTGGATGTTTATGAAGTTCAGCAGCTGCAGTAAGGACGAGGTGAAGCTGCTCTACCTGGTGGCCGTGTACAAGGCTCTGGAGACGGCGGGGGAGAAGAAGGCGTTCTCGCCAGTCATGCAGGTACCGTAGCTTGGGGGATGCGTCCGTGTCCTCTGTCCTGGTGACACAGACAGACCTCTTCACTAAATAATGGCTCTTACACAGTGTGGTGGTGTTCATCATCATCATCTGCTGTATGGAAATGATGGAACGGAATAATTTAAGAGAGCAGAAATGGCAGCACGAGCCAGAATCTTTCTACAAACTCTATCCTCAGTCTTTATTATTATCAGTTTATTTGTATTTTGTGTGTTTTAATTGTAAATTAATTGGTATTTCATATAAACAAATGTAGTGTTTGTGGATCAGTGTGATGTGGAAGGAGCCCTGTGAATTCTGGTAAGGTTGGCAGTTGGGGAGCACGATGATGGCTTTACAGGACACATTTTTTGTCCTGATGGTGGATAATCCTAATTTCCTTTAACAGTACAGTATCTCAGCAAAAGGCTTCAGTCCAATACAGTGGAAAACGGATCCGAGACCAAATGGCGTCCTTGATTCCCCTCGCAAGTTAAAGGCTCGGAGACGGCACTGTTACATGTGATGTGTGATTAATTACCTTAGGTACAGTTACAGTTTTTGGACACACGATGGCGTGTGGGGAAACGGGACAGAGATTTAGTCAAGCGTTCGCTTTACACCTGTATATTCGTGTCAAAGTCTCAAGACTCGCACAAGACTCACTTTGTCAGACTTAAGAACAAATCTGACTTATGAACGTGCTCCAGAACTTGTGTGTAAATCTGGGACTATGTGTAACCATTTTTTGACAAAAAGCATTTCTGCCCGCTGTGACGTGTTATTTAATCTGATGCAAATATCAGCAGAATCATTTTCCTCCAGGTTTGAGGTTCGAGTTGTCTTCTCATTTTACCCACAAAAAGGTGGAGAAGCCATGAGCTGAGGATTCTAATTCTAGTCTAATCCCGAACCCGATGTGCGTCTTCTGTGAGAGAGGTTCATGTTTGAATGTCCTCTTCCCTGCAGTTGGTGATGAGCAGCCTCCAGTCCATCCTGGAGAACCTGGACACCCCGGAGCTGCTGTGTCAGAGTGTGAGGTGTATCCTGCTGGTGGCGCGCTGCTACCCGCACATCTTCAGTACCAACTTCAGAGTGAGCAACACGCACACACACAGCTCCGTCCTCCAGCTCGGTCACACAGAGACTCAATGCTGACTGTCTCTGTTGTGTTTAGGACACAGTGGACATCCTGGTGGGGTGGCACATCGATCACACACAGAAACAGGCTCTCACTCTGCAGGTGTCGGGTAAGGGGAGTGTGTGTGTGTATGTGTGTGTGTGTGTGTGTGTGTGTGTGTGATTATTGTTACTGTATTATTATGTATATTATGTACATATTCTTTCCTTTTATTAAATGTTGACGAGATTTACTTTATTTTTCACTTTTATCTAAATGTCTACTTTTATTTTTTATATATATATTTTTAAATTATTTATTAGTCTTTCTAAACTGTTTTTTTTTTTTATTTTAATTTTTTTTATGTACTCCTGTTATTTTCTTGTGACTTATCTCTAAGCTTTGGCGATATGAATGTTAATATTTGTCCTGCCCATAAATCACTTTTGGATCTTGAGAGATGGAGATGATGGAGCTGCAAGTGAAGTTTTTATTTATTTCAGTTGTGTGTGTTTTCTGACAGGCTGGTTACAGAGTCTGGAGCAGTTCTGGGTGGCTGATCTGGCTTTTTCTACGACGTTGTTGGGTCAGTTTCTGGAAGACATGGAAGCGTACGCAGAGGTAACACTTAGAGAAATCTCACAGCTCTCCACACGGCAGTAACAGTCACTGGACTTTGTGTAAATGTCAGCTTTTAGATGATGATCTCATCAGAGTGAGAGTGATGGTACCAAATGTAAACCGAATGGAAGTGATTTTTACACTGAACGGAGATTAACAGACATCAATAACGACGACGGAATAAACATTCAGATTTAAGAAATGTGTGTTACATCACAATGCAGTGTGGTTTATGTAGACTGGTGTTGTCTCACCATCCTCAGGACCTGAGCCACGTGGTGTCTGGAGAGGCCGTGGACGAGGACGTCCCCCCGCCTGCCGTATCTCTGCCCAAACTGGCGGCTCTGCTGCGCGTCTTCAGCACGGTGGTGCGCAGCATCGGGGAGCGCTTCAACCCCATCCGGGGCCCGCCCATCACCGAGGCGTACGTCACCGACGTGAGTACAGAGTCGGAGCAGTGAAGAGACCTGACCTGGGGACAGTGAGACTTTAAGATGATCAGTGTAACAAAAAGCTGAATGTTTCTATGGAGAAGTGTCAGCACTTTTTAAAACCCGGGTCTGAATATTGTTTATTGCCAGTCATGTTGTACAGTGGAACCTTGGATGACGAGCATAACTCGTTCCGGTGGCAGGCTCGTATTCCAAAACACTCGTAAACCAAATCAATTCTTCCCATAAGAAATAATGAAAACTCAAATAATTCGTTCCACAGCCCAAAAAAATAAATACAGAAAAATAATGAATACAATATTTAAAGTAAAAATAAAACAAATTAACCTGCACTTTACCTTTAAAAAAGTTAAAATAAATCCCAACAGATATGTGTTTCCGTGTGTGTGTGTGTGTGGAATTAGCCCCTTCCCTCGCCTCGTCTTACACAGTAAAACTCCTCCTCCCTCCCCCCACCTCGCTTTTTAAGTTTCACAACAAACACACACACACAAAAAACACTGTTTTAATGGGGAAAAAATAAATCTCTCTAATGAGCGCAGACTAACGGAATCACTGCTGTAAAGTAAAAAAAAACAAACAAATGAACCAGCACCTTACCTTTTGAAAAGAATCGCGACAGAGCAGAGTTTCTGTGTAGAGCAGAGTGTGCGTCTGTGTGAAGCCAGGGAGGGGGGGTGTAAAGGCGAGTGTGTGTGTGTTAAAAAACTTGGCACTCGTAAACCAAGACATGCTCGTTTTTCAAGTCAAAATTTATTAAAAATCTTTGCTCGTCTTGCGATAAACCAAGTTACTCGCAATCCAAGGTTCCACTGTAACTTTCTCTCTCTCTCTCTCTCTCTCTCAGGTGTTGAACCGCGTGTTGACGTGCATCACCACGGCTAAGCAGGTTTACTTCTCAGAGGCCGTGCTGACGGCAGGGAACGAGTGTGTGTGCGTGCTGCTGACCAGCATGGACTCGAGCAGTCAGCTGACCGGCGCGGTGATCTCCTATGGACTGGACCAGCTAGAGAGCTGCCGGTCGTGTAGTGCAGAGTACAGCATGGCCGTCCTGAACCTGCTCACGCTGGTGAGGGTCCGAACTCCTCTCTGACACCTCCCTCTCAGCACGGGGGTCTTACCTTATGTCCTATTCACACAGGGTTAGAAATGACCTCCTTCCCCCATGTCTGAGTTTCACGTGGCCCCTTCACACGGGATAAGGGAAGCCTGCGACATGAGGGAGGTTTCGCACGGCGTCAAGATCACAGACAACCTCGGCAATTATTACAAATCACACAAGCTCCCCAGATAATACTAAACCTCATAGGACATGAGTAACTTTTAAAGTTGGAGGAAATCAGTCTTGGATTGCTTAGATGTTTTGTGAGTCTCCTGATAAACTTCTTTCTCATAAATGATCCTCGTCCTTTCCATTACTTGTGCTTTTCATGACGTGATGTCAAACTGATGTGGTGTAAGGGGAATAAAACATGCTGGAACAGTTGGAACACACTCCTGAAATGTGTTCTCATTTTTATTTTACATATTTAATAATGTCAGCTGCTTGTACAACACCAGAACGTTCAAAAATAAATGAACAAAGATGTGTACAGCTAAGTTTTTAATATTTGTATAGTTTTTATGTTATTATTCAAAGTTATTTATTATATAGTATATTATGTTAGCTCGTGTTTTAAATTCATTCTTAATTTTTTATTTTTTATTTGTTTGAATACTATATTTTCTGAGTTTTTAGGTCATGAGCAGGCATACAAAGTTTTCACTGCATATCATATTGTTGTGACGAGAAAATAGAATTTGTATATAATTATAAATTTTATATAATGTTTGTTTGTGTGCAGATTGTTGAGCAGATAAACACCAAGCTTCCCGCTACGTTTGTAGAAAAGCTGCTGGCTCCGAGCTCCCAGCTCCTCGAGCTGCGCTTCCACAGAGAGAGAGAGGTACGGCTCACACGGTCCACGCTGATGATACTGCTGTGTGTGTGTGTGTGTGTGTGTGTTCTGAGCCCCCCTCCTCCCCTCTCTTCTGTGTGACAGGTGATGGTGGCGGCGCACTCCGTGTACCAGGCGGTGCTGAGCCTGAAGAACATCCCCATCCTGGAGGCGGCGTACAAGCTGGTGCTGGGTGAAATGGGCTGCGCCGTCAACAGCCTGCTGGCGCCGCTGGGTCTCCCGCCGGCGTGTCCGTCCATCCAGCACACGGCGTTCGCCCAGCTGCAGCTCCGCCCCGACCGCGCCGAGTTCGTCCTCATCTTCAACCTCAGCACGCTCACCACCATCGGCAACACCAAGAACTCCCTCATCGGGGTGCGTGTGCGTTTTTAAGAGCACGGCGATGTCGCGTTCCTGTGGGCGGAGTTTTAATGTGTGGTAACGTTCCTCTGTTCCAGATGTGGGCGCTCTCTCCCACCGTGTTCGCGCTTCTCAGCCAGAACCTGGTGTTGGTTCACAATGAGCTGGCCGTGCACTACCCTGCGGTCCAGTACGCCGTCCTCTACACACTCTACTCTCACTGCACCAGGTACACACACACACACATGCGCGCGCACACTCCCGTAACCCCTCACTCTACTCACACACTGTTTCCGTTCTCTCTGAGACAGACACGAGCACTTCATCTCCAGCAGCCTCAGCTCCTCCAGCCCCTCCCTCTTTGATGGTGCCGTCATCAGCACGGTTACCACGGCAACCAAAAAGCATTTCAGCACACTTCTCAGTCTGTTAGGGTCGCTCCAGAGTAAGGATCATCTAAACCCCGAGGCCAGGTATCTCTCCCTCTCACACACACACACACACACACACACACACACACACACCTGTCTGTCAGTCTCCCTCTGTCTCTAAGTACGTCTGTTTCTGGTTGTGTTTTCAGGAAGCTGCTGCTCACCTGGTCACTGGAAGTGTGTGTGATGATGAAGAGATCTGAGACGTACTCCCCGCTCTTCTCCTTGCCCTCCTTTCACAGGTTCTGTAAAGGACTTCTCTCAAACGGTGAGTGAGAATGTTCACTGCTCTGTGTAGAAAGAACCGGAACACTACGGCTCAAACGGTTATCAAACGGCGATATTATACTTTTATACAAATAGCAACCATGTGTTAAACAGTGTTAAAGGTTTATTATCACTTGTATGTGTAGATTTTACTTCATTTACATGTCTGTTCTAAATGTTTTGATTTGTATGTAAAAATATATAATTATAGTGTATATAATTGGTAATATTTTTGGGAGGCTGGAATGGATTATCTGCGTTTACATTATTTCCTCTGGGACGATGAGTTTCTCCTTAAGAACTCGCCTCCAGGACTTATTTACTTATTATTATTTACTATTTTTATTATGCATGTTTTGTTTTTTTGTCCCTCTCTCTCTCTCTCTCTCTCTCTCCTCCCTGCAGCGTTGAATGAAGACCCCACAGTGTGTCTCCAGACTTGCAGCAGTCTCCAGGTCCTGTCCTCGTCCCTCCCCATGGAGTTCCTGCAGAGGTCAGAGGTCACACTCCAACAGGAAAAAAAAAAACAATAGTGTTAGAAACCTGTGTGTAGTCTCAGCTTGTGTGTGTGTGTGTGTGTGTGTGTGTGTGTGTGTGTGTGTGTGCAGGTGTGTGGACGTGTGCCGGGTGCAGCTGGTCCACTCGACTGTCCGAGTCCGGCAGGCCTTCGGGAAGCTCCTGAGGTCCGTCCCACTGCATGTGGCGCTGAGGTGAGTCCACACACACACACACACACACACACACCTACTGAACTGTGTGTGTGTTAGATCAGAACACTGAGATCAGATCTAAGGCGTGTGTGTGTTTTGGGCGTTCCCCAGCAGTAACCGCAGCTCCTCTGAGATTCATGAGATTTCTCTCGCCATCCGGCGGCACATGAGCAAAGCGCCGAGCAACACCTTCCACCCGCAGGACTTCTCCGACCTCATCAGCTTCATCCTGTATGGAACCGTCCACCGCGGGGGGTGAGACACACACACACACACACACACACACACACACACACACACACACACACCCCACCAACTTTATCTCACTCACTTCCCCAAGCATGTACAGTTATGTATTAGTTTTATCATGATGTTCCGTGTTAGGAAAATAAATAACGTCAGGCTGTCTGAGCTCCTTCACCTCCTCACACCACGGGAGTGTATTACGTCTGTCTGTGTGTGTAGTAGTACAGACTGGTTTATTTTGTGTGTGTGTGTCAGGAAGGAGCCGTGGTTGGAGCGGTTGTACCACAGCTGTCAGCGGTTGGAGAAGCGCGAGTGTGCGGTGGTGCCGCGGTCTCTGCTGAAGACGGAGGCGGTGCTGTGGCAGTGGGCTGTGTGGGAAGCTGCTCAGTTCACCGTCCTCTCCAAACTGCGCACTCCTCTGGGACGCGCTCAGGACACGTTCCAAACCATCGAAGGTCAGCGTGCGCACACAGACTAACCGCTCGGCCGGTGTTATTGTGGCTTGTTTGCATTGTTTTGTTTTTGTAAACAGTGGTCATGAAACAACTTCTTTTAAACATTGTATTTTTTTTTATAAATTTTTGTTTTGAGCTGTTAAAGAAACGTTTTGTTGTTTATGCATGTTAAGAAGAGACTCTCTGTCTCGTCTTTCCGGAGATGAGTTTTAGAGTGCTCATAGAGAGATGTGAGAGAAGTAAAATAGATGTACAAGGGTGAGTCAAAAATCATCCGCACTCTGGTGACTTATTAAAGGCGCTTTTTTTTTTTTTTGGTGGTCTGAGGGTTTACCTGGTGCTGAAACATCTTATGGGAGAGTTTACACAGAGGTGTGTGAATATCTGTTAAAGTGTGGAGCGAGAATCATTACTGGTGAATTCTTCAGTGTGCAGATAACCTTTTGACTCCTCCTTCTATAAGTACCAGAACGAAATCCTCTCTGTTTGTGAAGTAACACACGAGGACTCGAACACAGGTTTTATTTACTGTACATAACCGACATCTTTCACTCACTGATCGTGAATCGTTCCTTATTTGTCTAGCAGACACACTGACGTGTGTGTGTGTGTGTGTTGTAGGGATGATCCGCAGTCTGGCGGCTCACAGTCTGAACAGCGAGCAGGAGTTGAGTCAGTGGAGTGGAGGAGAGAGTGATGAAGGTCACCACACCAACCAGCTCCGCCTCGCTCTGCTGCTGCAGTTCCTCGAGAACCTCGAGAAGCTCATGTACAACGCTTACGAAGGCTGCGCCAACGCCCTCACCGCCCCGCCCAAGGTAACACCCACTCGCACCTGTGATTACCATCCAAACTGACGCACACGTTTTGGTTCGGTTCTGACCCCACCACCTCCTGTTCTCCAGGGCATCAGGACCTTCTTCTACACCAACCGTCAGACGTGTCAGGATTGGCTGACGAGGATCCGTCTGGCTCTGATGAGGGTGGGGCTCATGTCCGGCCAACCTGCCGTCACCATCCGCCACGGCTTCGACCTGCTCACCGAGATCAAGAACAGCAGCTCGCAGGTTACACACACACACACACACACACACACACACACACACACACACACACACACACACACACACACACACACGGTGTATTTCTGATGAGTGAGTCGCGTCTCATTTCTGCCGGTTCCGTTCCTGCAGGGTCCTGAGATGGAGGTTCCCATCACCATGCTGGTGGAGGCGCTGTGTGAGCTGCGCTGTCCCGAGGCCATCCAGGGTCTGGCGGCGTGGAGCTCCACCCACATGGGGAGGAGCCTGGCCTGGGTGGGCTCTGTGGCGCTGCAGGCCGAGGGGAAGTGAGTCTCTCGCCTAACCGGTCACGCTCCAGTGCACACACTACTCATCTTATTATTATTATTTTTATTATTGGTTCTGTTTGAGCCCCGCCCCTTTAAGTTACTATGATTTTTTCAATATTACATTTTACACGTACTGTATATTTCACATAATTACTTGTAATGTGAGAATAAGGAGATCCTTCTATGAGCAGACAGATGATGTGCCCTGTATACACAGTGAAACTTTGGATTGTGGGTAACTCAGTCTGCAAGAGTTTTGGCAAGAAAATATTTAAATTTAACTTAATAAACGAGTGAGGTCTTTATACACGAGCAAGACACGCGTGCTTTGTCTGCCGAGTGTCGTCTCTCTCTCACGCTGTGGGATTGTGGGTAATCCTCTCCCCTCTCTGGTCTTCCTCACACCAGCTAGGATTCTTTTAAAATATAAAGTGCAGGTTAACTCCAGCTGTTCATATGAAATTTTAATTGTGTAGATTAATAGGGAAAAAAGCAGGAAAATGTTTTGGGGCGTCTGCCAAATGAGGTAAACGTTTCCCTGTGTGTGTGTGTGTCCTAGGTTTGAGAAGGCGGCCCTGGAGTACCAGGAGCAGCTGTGTGCCGTCACGGGGGTCGACTGCTCCATCAAGGGCTTCGACAGATCCCTACTGAAGCTCTCCAACTCATCCACAGGCAACAGCTCCAGTCCTAAACACGCAGCAAACGGTGAGGAAACGCCCACTGGGGTGAACGTCCGAGGGGGCGGGGCAAGGAGTCACCAATCATGTTTATTTCACTCTTTAATCTGATTCTCGTATTTCATTCGCATATGAATGTGTAGCTTTAGCACAAGTCTTTCCATTTGCTTATTGGCTTCATGTCATCATCCTCTCTCTCTCTCCCTCTCTCTCTCTCGCTCTCTGTAGGAGATGTTAAGAAGACTGTTCTGTTGAAGTCCAGCGAGTGTTCCCCCGAGGTCCTGAACTTCCTGGCCAATAAGGCGTGTGAGTGTTACGTGTCTCTGAGCGACTGGGCCTCGGTGCAGGAGTGGCAGGCCAGCATGATGGCGCTTAAAAAGAACAGCAACAGCTCGGCCACCGTCAACCTCAAGACCGACTTCAACTACATCAAGTGAGCAGCGCTCTCGCGTTCTGTGTCTGTGTGTCTGTGTGTCTGTGTGTCTGTGTGTGTGTGTGTGTGTGTAAGGTTTAAATGGGATGTCCTCAACTTCTGATCCTTGTGTGTGTTAGAGCTCTGAGCAGGTTCGAGGATGGAGATTTCCCAGAGTGCCGTGCGCAGTTGGAGCTGCTTCCTGGAGAAGATTACGGCCTCCTCAACTCCAACACGAAGGACAAACTCGGTACTGATCCGCCATCGATCTCAGTGTTCAATTAGATCTTTCTCTGAATTTTTCTCAGACTCATTGTGATATGAATCTTCCATCTGTGATTTGAGTACGAGATTTTTGAGTTTATTATGAGTAGGGCTGCAACAACTAATCGATAATTATCGATAATGAAATTAGTTGTCAACGAGTGCCGTTATCGATTAGTTGGACTGCTCACGTTACTGAGGGGCGCGACCACAAGATGCACAGATACAGACAGATACACAGCCGCTCGCACAATGGAGGTTACAGAAGCGTCCGAAGGAGAAGGCGCGCGCCTATGGCGTTATATTCCTGCCACAATTCTTTGACATTTTGAGAGCAGACAAAGCGCTCTATGCGTGTGCAATGTCTCCCCTGCTCGCGCAACATGTTCTCCGCGCACGCGCGACTTCTTGATTCTGTGCGCGCTCGACTCTGCCTGTTCGCTCGCTCAACTTTGTCTACAAAACTGCCACAAAACCAGCCGATCACAGACTTCCACACACGGCTTCTGAAAGGCTGTTCCTTCTCAGCTGGCGCTATCTGCAATCATTGTTAAAATGCTGTATTTTGCATACTCAAATTTATTTATTTTAGAAAGAGAAGTCAACTAATACCCTGATTTATGGTTTTATATAGTTATCAGCAAAACATCAAATTAAAGAAGCGTTTAGGTTTTTTATCCGATTAGTCGAAAAAATAATCGCCAACTAATCGATTATCAAAATAATCGTTAGTTGCAGCCCTAATTATGAGCAGGGCGGCACATCATACACGTCATTTGTGGCAGTAAATTGATCGTAGCGTTTCCCGAATATTTACTTTCTTATGGAAGTCTCCGTTTTAACGTTTTCGATGAGTTGAACGTTTAAAACTGATTCCACATGAGGTTGCGATCTTGTGAAATGTCGACGTTATCAATAACAAAGATCTGCATCGTTAAGATTTATTTGTTACATAAAAGATTTACAATTTATATGTTTATTTGACAGCGACATTGTACATTAATTCCCATCTGTAAATCTACCAGAATTCGCCAAAGCGTTTTACAACTGCAGTCCCTCGACATTAAAATATCACTCTGAAAACAATCAACATAACGCGTAACAATAACACCACATGATCGTCTAATCTTTAATGTGTGTGTTTGCGTGGATAGATGGATAGATAAAAACAAGCGTTTGAAAACACCAGTGTGACATGACAGACGGGGACACAGGGGAAAATATTCTCATTGTGTTATTGATGACGAGTCTGACTGTTGATGAAGCAAATCTTCAGATTAGTTTTGAACAGGATTATGCACCATGACTTCGTGATGGATTGGTTACCTGATGTGCTTCATTATGAGAAACGCCTGATCTGTTTTTTTTTTTTTTTTTTTTTTTTTTTTTTATAAATAAACAGACCTGAAGCGTCTCCTTCCCGCCGTACTCAGTCCTGATCCATACGAGCTCCAGAAGGCCATCGAGGTCCAGCTGCTGAGGAGCGCTGTGGGAGCCATCACCTCCGCCAGTCACGAGCAGGACCAGAAAGTTCTACCTTCATCAGAGTGAGTTCCCTTAACACCCTTCACTCCTCACATATTCGACCTACACACCATGATCAACCCTGAATCTCTCTCTCTCTCTCTCTCTCTCTCTCTCTCTCTCTCTCTCTATTAATCTTAAATAGATGAACAAATACTTCAACTAGCTTTTTAAACTGATTGACTTATCTGTTTATTTATTTACTTATTTATTTTTTTGTATTGTTTCACGTAACCTTATCTATGTTTAATCTTATTGACAGATCCTCTGTCTTTGAAAGGAAAAAAAGTGTGGATACAAATATTTTTGTAAAATAAAGGAACGTTAAAAGTCAAAGTCTCTCTCTCTCTCTCTCTCTCTCTCTCTCTCTCTCTCTCTCTCTCTGTCGTTTCCTCGTGACCCTGGTCAGTACTCTGGTGAAGTACCTGAAGCAGACGGGTCGGATCGCTCGGGCCCCCTGCGCCTCTCCACACTCACCCTGTGTGACACTCTGCCCACGCTCGGCACCCTGCAGCTCCACTGCGCCAGCACTTTGGAGACCTCGCTGTGCAGTCAGCATCCCTCTGAGGTCAGACACACACACACACACACACAGCATTGTACCGGCGTGTTGACCCTGCACAGCGCCGCTAACGGTGTGGTTTGTGTGTGTTTAGGAATGTCTGGTCCCGCTGTACAGCGAGGCTCTGAGCACGTGCAAGCAGCAGGACGTGCAGCCGTGGCTCCACGCGCTCAGATACAGCACCTTTCAGAGGGAGATGTTCCTGAAGCTCAGAGGTGGGATCCGATATCATTCCCATTCCTGCGTTGGTTTGTTTTTGAGCTCTCCGTACGATTGAATTGCTCGTGTGTCGTCGTCGCAGGCTCGTCCGGTCCCGTGGACTCTCACCTGGTGGAGCTGTGTCTGACGGCGGTCAAGTTCGCCCGCAAGCAGGGGAACATCGCGCTCGCCACACGCCTCCTCGCTCAGTGCAGCAAACCGTCCACCGACGACACGGAGGAACCCGACCTGGTACAGGGCTTCAGGCAGCTGTCCCTAGAGGGCGCTGTGGCTGAGAAATGGGGGCCCGAGCTGAAGATCGAGAGGGCTAAGGTGCTGTTCACTGCAGGTGAGTCCGGCAGCGACCTGGAACAGGAGCTCACTCGGTTCTCCGGGGTTCCAGTACATTTCCTGTAACCTTTAAAGGGATAAACGAACACCATGTAAATGTAGTAACTCATGGAAGCCCCGCCCTCTGGCCACTCCAGGTCAGTCGGCGTCTGCGATGGAGATGTTGAGCTCGTGCGCGCTGTCCTACTGCCGCTCGGGGAAGTGCGAGCGCGCGGCGTGCCGCTCCATCCTCACGCTGTGCAAGTGGCTGCTGGCCGACTGGAAGGACCTGACGCCTCAGCTCAAACAGGTGGTGAAGAGGAACAGCAGCGGCCCACCCACGGCCCTCGGCAAGAACGTCGCCGCCCTGCTGGAGCTGCCCGTGGAGGAGCAGGGAATACTGCGCATCACCACCGAGACCACAGGTACCTGCTGTGATGGGATGTGCCGCATGAATTAACACTAATTCCTATAATATAATGAACATGTAAAATAAATAAATTAAAAAATCACGTTGTTACAATGTAGCAAAAAATGTAATGACATTGGAAAACATTGTATAACCTTTAAAGATGGGGGGGGGGGGGGGAGGGGCGGGGGTGAATCAATTCGGATATGAATCGTGATTCATTTGAGTGTCGGTTCTTCTACTCCAAAATCGATTAAGAAAGAAACGATTTACATTTATAATGGAGATGAAGCGCTCGATCGGTCAGTGAGCGGGATCGCCTGGTGTTCAGTGTGATTGGACGTGACCTCTGATCAGCTGATCAGACTCGGGTATAAACAATTCTGTATAGAGTGCAGAAGCTTCTGAGTGATGCAACACACACACACATTATGGCGTTACATTATCAATAACCACACACGTGCTTTAAGCATCAACTCTGATAGAATTAGTCTCAAACACTTTTAGACACACTCGCACTAAAAAAAAAAAATCACATGCAGTAGAAGCTGTCCATGCTCGCAGTCACATGACTACACCAGGTCTGTTGTTTGTAGACTTTGGAGGCGTTTAAGGCAGTAAAACGTGATCTCTTTTTTTTCTAATATACGTTTTAAAAAAAATATATATATATAAAAGAATCCTGCAGGTGGCGCACTCTAAACTGTATACCGTTTTACTCTTGTATTTGAAGGTAGTTTGTAGTGTTTAGCTCTCACTTAAAACAAAGTGAAGCGTTTAATGTCATGAGGAACGAGCTACATTTAATTACTCTTTAAACTTTAAAGAAAAACCAGTGAAATGTAATATCGTATCGGGATATTTATAAAATCGTGATGCAGTTGTAACCGCAGTGCGTTACGTTGTGTGTTCTGTCTGTTAAGTCGTGATTGTATTGGTAGTTCAGTGTTGGTTTGCATTGCAGTATATAATATCACATGGTTACATTATTTTATTACCGTTTTATCATGTGACTTTCTTTCTTTCGGTTTAGAATATCTATCTAAGCTGTCGGTGTTGCTACACCATTAATTGCGGTCATCAGAAGGCTCCGCCCCTTTCAACAAACCTGCGTGAGAAAAAGTTTGAGGAGTTTCATTTTGAAGTATAAATGAAGCTGTAAATGAGGCGATCCTGTAGTTATTAAAGTGGTGGAGTGTCTCAGTCGTGTTCCTGCTCTGAACAAAACAGACATGATTCACAAGGTGAAAGGTCGTGTGTGTGTGTGTGTGTGATGCGTCTCATCTGGTGTTGTGTTGTGTTCCTCCTCTGCCCAGTGAGCGTGGGCGTCGGGGAAGCGGACTTCGTCCTTGGCCAGCTGTACCAGCTCTCTGCCAGCCAGGCGCCCGAAGTGGCCAAGTCCTGGGCCGCCTTAGCCAGCTGGGCTTACAGATGGGGACGCAAAGTCGTCGATAACGCCAGGTGTGTCTTTAATTTCTCTAAAGCCTGGTTATAAAACACAAACACACACACACCCCCCCCCCCCCCTCACTCTCGCTCGTAGTTTCCCGTGTAACGTCGTGTCCCGTTTGTGTCTGTAGTCAAGGAGAAGGCGTTCCTCTGCTCCCGGGAGAGAAGAAGGAGATCGAGGACTTGTTGCCGACCGGCACCAGTAACGAGGACAAGGAGATGATCTTCAGCATCCTGGGTCAGGCCATGTGTCGCCCCGCGGGAATTCAGGTGGGGTTAAAGTGCAGTGTGGCGCCGTGTGTAAGGACACGCTCCTGCTGTAAATGTTTAACACGATGGTGTGTGTGTGTGTTTCCTCCCGAAGGACGAGGACATGGCTCTGCAGAACGAAGAGGACGACGCGGACGACATGGTGGACGTGATCTGGAGGCAGCTGCTGAGCTCGTGCCCGTGGCTGGCGGAGGTGGAGGAGGGCGTGACGGAGGGGCTGATCCGGGTGTGGCGGCGGGTGGTGGACCGGATCTTCAGCCTGTACCGCGTCTCCTGCAGGGCGTATTTCACCTTCCTCAAGCTCAACGCCGGACAGGTGAGGAATCCCAACCCCTCCCCCCTCCCCCCCCACTGTTACTGTGTAGAGTAAACTGAGCGCGCTCAGACCCGCTGTCTCACCGTGTGCAGACGCCCATCGACGAGGACGACCCCAAACTCCTGCTCAGCCCTCAGAGCAGCAAGCAGAGCAACGACGACGTGATCGTCATGGCAACGCTGCGCCTGCTGCGCCTGCTAGTGAAGCACGCCGGCGAGCTGAGGGAGGGGCTGGAGCTCGGGCTGGCCTCCACGCCCACCGCGCCCTGGAGAGGTGAGGAACACGCCCATGACCCTGTGTAAAGCTCAAGGAAACGCTGAAAAAACACATCAAAGCTGATTTTGTTTAGCATGCATGTGCCGATGGGGATTTTTGTTTTTTGTATTAAAATGAATCTTCTTGTTTGTTTGTGTTTATTTGAAAGGCATCATCCCTCAGCTGTTCTCCAGACTGAACCACCCCGAGGCGTACATCCGTCAGAGCATCTGCAGCCTGCTGTGTCGCGTAGCGCAGGACTCGCCGCACCTCATCCTCTACCCCGCCATCGTGGGCTCCATCTCGCTTGGCGGAGAGGCTCAGACTGCAGGTACACACACACACCACCAAGCCCTCAGCCTCATCCTGTTTAAACCTCTTCAGCTGGAGAGGCTCAATAAAATCACTCAAATGTTTGAGGTTAAAAATATAAATTGTGTGAAATTTTATCCAGAAATCGTTTATTTTAAAGGATTTCACTCATTTTTCCTTTAATAACCTGGTCTGTGTATTTATATTTATTTATTTTTTGGTAGTAGATGTAATGTATTCTGATCTCGTGTGTGTGTGTGTGTGTGTGTGAGAGCAGGTACGAAGCTGCCCTCGGCCCTGCCCACCCTGTTGGGGAACATGCCGGACGAGGCCCTGTGCGGGGACGAGAGCGAGGGCGTCAGTCCCCCCGCGTCTCAGGAGAGCAGCCGAGGGGACGAGCTGGGACTTTGCTCCATGGAGGACCAGGCCATGATGCAGGACTGCTACAGTAAGATCGTGGACACGCTCTCCGCAGCGAACCCCACCATGGTGCAGCAGGTACACCACACACACACACACACACACACACACCCCTCTAATTCCCGAACCTGTGTCTGAGACAGGAGAACTGTAACGTACACCAGGGTCTCCGCAGTCGTCCTTACCTCACTGTGGGCGGGGCTTATCCTGAGTGACCTTTCTGTGTGTGTTTAGGTGCAGATGCTGGTTGGGGAGCTGCGCAGGGTGACGGTGCTGTGGGACGAGCTGTGGCTGGGCGTCCTGCAGCAGCAGCACATGCACGTCCTGCGCAGGATCCAGCAGCTCGAGGACGAAGTCAAGAGAGTCCAGAACAACAACACGCTGCGCAAGTAAGGGCTCCGATCCTCGGGAGGCGTGGGCAGTGTTCAGACCGGGCGGGGCCACGCGGTGGGCTTCCACATCCTGGTCCAATACATTAACGTGTAACAATTAGAGACGGGATTCACCAGTCATGTCCCGAGACCATGAGGTCACCAAACCGCTGTAATGATTCAGTTACGATTTAGATTCTAAAAGTATTGTGATTTCAACTTAATATTACATTTTATTCAAATTTAGGTTTTCTAAAAGTTTAATGAGTAATTACATGTAGTCCGTTACTTAGAACTTTCTTTTTTTTTTTTAACCTCGTGCAGTGTTTAAACATCGCAAACTATCTTGAAATACAAGCGTTTAACTGAGCAGTGTGTATCTGTTCTCCACCATAATTATTATTTCTAAATAATATTTAAAACTTGGCAAATAATCCCCTCCTACCACACAGGATAAATGTGTAAATAGTTTACCCCTGCAATTATAAAGAAAGACTGGAGGTTTACCGCCTCGAATGTCTCCAAGTGAGCGCGCAGGTGGCTGCGAGGCGAGACGAGTGCGAGACGAGTGCGAGACGAGTCATTCACTCAGTTTGGAGGATTTTACAGTGTGATTATTGATGATGTAACTCCATAACGTGTGTGTGTTGCGTCACTCAGAAGTTTCTACGCTCGGTAAAGAATGGCTTATATCGGAGTCTGATCAGCTGATCTCCGGCCACGCCCACTCACTGATCAACTGCTTCATCTCTGTTATACACGAAAAAAAAAACATTTTTGTTTAAAGTTAAAATCTCACAAAAGTTTGGAGTCAGTGTGCCAACACGTGAATCGCCGTTCATAACTGAATCGTTTTGTTTTTTGTTTTTTTCTTTTTCATTTCTAGTAATAATTGTTGGTAAATCTATTTTTCGCGTGCACACATTAAGTCCACATCAACAGGCCAGCCCAGTAGGTGGCGTTGTGTGGGGGCGGTGCTGATGTTCTCCTGATGTTTCAGGGAGGAGAAGGTGGCCATCATGAGGGAGAAGCACTCCGCCCTGATGCGGCCCGTGGTCTTCGCTCTGGATCACGTGCGCAGCATCACCGCCGCCGCCGCCGAGACGCCTCACGAGACCTGGTTCCAGGGGATGTACGGCGACGCCTTACACAACGCTCTGGAGCGACTGAGGAACCCGCAGAACCCGGCCAACCCCGCCAACAGCTGGGTTCCCTTCAAGCAGGTTCAGAACTTTAACATGCTCACGCTCGCTAGTGGAGCCTGATTGGCTCTTGTATGTTATGATGTTTTTTTTTTTAGTTGAACTTTATTTTACTTCTACTGTCTGGTTCCTGCTCGTCCCCCTCCTGGTCCTGTCCCAGATCATGTTGAGTCTGCAGCAGCGAGCTCAGAAGCGGGCGAGTTACCTCCTGCGTCTGGAGGAGATCAGTCCTCGCCTGGCCTCCATGACGCACACCGAGATGGCTCTCCCAGGTGAAGTGTCCGCCACCGACGCCGTCACCATCCACAACGTGGGCAGCACCATCACCATCCTGCCCACCAAGACCAAACCCAAAAAACTCTACTTCCTCGGCTCGGACGGCAAAAACTACCCGTACCTCTTCAAAGGTCAGGAGAGGGGTTCATACCTCCACGTTTATTTAATATCATGTGTGTGAACATCAGTTACGGCAAAAAGGGGACGATAAAAAAAAAAAAAAAAAAGCAAAGCATTGTTAATTTATTTCTCTCTGTCTCTGTCTCTCTGTCTCGCTCTCTCAGGTCTGGAGGATTTACATTTAGATGAGCGGATCATGCAGTTCTTGTCCATAGTTAACACGATGTTCACTAAAGTAAACCAGCAGGAGAGTCCACGCTTCCACGCCCGTCACTACTCGGTCACGCCCCTCGGCACTCGCTCCGGTCTCATCCAGTGGGTGGACGGAGCCACGCCCCTGTTCGGTCTTTATAAACGCTGGCAGCAGCGCGAGGCCGTGCTTCAGGCTCAGAAGGTCAGTGACACTCGCTCCTGTACCACCTGCTCCATGTTTATATTACACGCCTCATCACGGAGCAACAAGAACCAAAACAAAAAGCTGATGACGATGATTTAAATCAATAATAAAGATTTTCAGGAAATTCCGAAATGCAAAGATTAAAGAGAGCTGATCCAGGAGCACCACAAGTTAATCACTAGTCAATTATTACAGAACTCTTTTTTTCTTCTTTTTTTTTTTTTTTTTTTTTTCTTTCTTAAACCGTCTGTGTGTCTTAAGGTTTATAGCAAGAATGTAGCAGAAAAGAAAATGTAAAAGGTTCCTACAGGTCCGGGAGATGCTTAGAGTTATTGTAAAAATATTAATTCTCTCTTTCTCCTTTCAAGTGTTGTATTTCTTTGTTACTATTTTATGTTAATGTTATTTACTGTTTAAGATCTTTTTAAGTGCTTGCTTGTTGATGCCCCCCCCCCCCCCCCTTTTTTTTTTTTTAAATGTTCTTTTTAACTCCAGGCCCAGGACTCGTTCCAGCAGCCCCAGAACCTGCCCATGGTGCCGCGCCCCAGCGAGCTCTACTACAGTAAGATCGGGCCGGCTCTGAAGGTGGTGGGTCTCAGCCTGGACGTGTCGCGCCGTGATTGGCCGCTCGGCGTCATGAGGGACGTCCTGCGGGAGCTGATGGAGACCACGCCCCCTAACCTGCTGGCCAAGGAGCTGTGGTGCTCGTGTACCACGCCCAGCGAGTGGTGGAGGGTGACGCAGGTGAGCGCAGCGCCTCGTCTTTTACCTCGAGGGGAGCCTTTCTTTCTCCTTGGCGAACTCATTCTTTGGTATTTATTTCTCACTCTTTAATCCTCTTTACTGACGCCCCCGTGCCCTCTGTGCCCCTCAGTCGTACGCCAGGTCCACCGCCGTCATGTCCATGGTGGGTTACATCATCGGTTTGGGAGACCGTCACCTGGACAACGTGCTGATCGACATGACGACCGGCGAGGTGGTGCACATCGACTACAACGTCTGCTTCGAGAAAGGTGAGACACTGACCCGTCCGCTGACTCGTGCTGGTGTTCCTGCCTGGACACGTGATTGACACGCTGTGTGTGTGTGTGTGTGTGTGTGTAACAGGGAAAAGTCTGAGGGTTCCAGAGAAGGTGCCTTTCCGCATGACGCACAACATCGAGACGGCGTTAGGAGTCACAGGAGTTGAAGGGATCTTCAGACTCTCGTGTGAGCAGGTGAGCAGTCGACCCGTCTCGCTAAGAGGTTCCCCCAGACGCAGTTCTCCTCCTGACTAATGACGGACGCTTCCTCTCCGTGTTCCTCAGGTGGTTCAGATGATGCGGCGGGGCAGAGAGACCCTCCTGACCCTGCTGGAGGCGTTCGTGTACGACCCCCTGGTGGACTGGACGGCGGGCGGGGAGGTGGGCTTCGCCGGGGCGGTGTACGGAGGAGGAGGGCAGCAGGCCGAGAACAAGCAGAGCAAGAGGGAGATGGAGAGGGACATCACGCGCAGCCTGTTCTCCTCGCGCGTAGCCGAGATCAAGGTCTGGTGGATCTGTGTGATGGCGAACCTTCGCCGGAGGTTCAGGCGTCGCCCTGATGAGTCCGGAGTGAAAAGTTCTTCAGTGTTCTTCCAGTAAAGGGTTCCTGGCTGCTCCGTTCTAAATCTCCTCCGCGTTAATTTTGTTTGTTCAGGTGAACTGGTTTAAGAACCGTGACGAGATGCAGGCGGTGCTGCCGCAGGTGGAGACGGCGGTGGAGGAGTACCTGAGTCTGCAGGAGCAGCTCGCTCAGGTGGACAAGGCGCAGGGCAAGCTGCTGGAGGAGATGGAGTTCCTGGAGGGAGCGGACAGCAGAGTGGACCACCCCATCCGCACGCTGGAGCAGCGGTCAGTACCGCCGGCCGCACGCGGTCCGAGTCCCGAGTCACAACCAGTTCTGATCCGGGAGGGAAGTCGGGTTTCATTAGTCAGTTCAACAAAGTCAGTCTCGTACTCTGATTCACTGAAAGCAGCGGTGAGGTCGACTCAGTTTATACGCGTGCGCGCACACACACACACACACACACACACTTTGAAAATATTGTGTATGATTGTAAGTATTGGTATCTGGTGCACTGCAGCGTCTGTCTTTTGTACAACACACTTTCAGCACACGTTTAAGACTTTGCGTGTTTCTGTAGTAACCGAGACGTGTTTAACGTGTAGATTAAGTCTAGTGAATCGTTTAGAGACGTGCTGCTGTGTGAAATGACTGGGCTTCAGCGGTAACACTGGCGTCCTCTCTGGTGTGTTAGATACTCGGAGCACACGCAGCTGCAGTCGCGACAGAGGACCGTACAGGACGCCATCCAGAGCAAACTGTCGGACCTGGACCAGTGGATCTCTCAGTACCAGGCGGCGTTCGGGAGTCTGGAGGCCACGCAGCTCGCCAGCCTCCTGCAGGAGATCAGCAGCCCCATAGACCTCGGTACTCCGCCCTGTGGCTCTGGCGTTCGGGTCGAGTCGGGATCCCTGTACAATCGAAAACGCGTATGATTTCTGATGCTTGTATATTCTCTAAACGCGTCTTATTTGTTCCTTTCCCGTGCGCGCAGGTCCGCCGAGCTACGTGCCCGCTACAGCGTTTCTGCAGAACGCTGGTCAGGCTCACCTGATCAGCCAGTGCGAGGCCCTGGAGGCGGAGGTGAGCGCTCTGCTGCAGCAGCGCCGCTCCGTACTGCGCGCCTGCCTCGAGCACCTGCACAGCTACGCCACCGTGGCCCTGCTGTACCCGCGCGCCGTCCTGCACCGCCACCGCGTCTACACCTGGAAGCAGTGGATGGAGGATCTGGTGTGTGACATGACGGTGGAGCACTGCCAGGCCGTCTATCACCAGTGAGTCTCTCAGGAATACAGCACGGGTCGGGTCGCACCCACAGAACTAAATATAAATCGCACTGCAGTTCAGTGGGGAGAAAAAAATTAAATAAAAAACAATGAATAACTTGAATAAAAAAATTCAATATAAAATTTTTAATAATTGCATGTGACTAAGTATCTGCTAGTAATGACCTCTGACCTCGCTGTTCCGCTTGCGTCCAGTTACGAGATCCAGTTCGCCCCCCAGTCGCCGGCGTCCACATGTCAGTTCCTGTCGAGCGTGGAGATGGCGCTGCAGCACCACGCGGCGGAGACCAACACGCGGCTCCTGCGCCAGGTGGACAGGCTGAAGGCGGAGGGCGCCAGCGTGCCCGTGTGTGAGGAGCAGCTGCAGGAGATCGAGCGCTGCATCAAGGTCTTCCTGCGCGAGGACGCCGAGCTCGCCTCCTTCAGCCTGGCCGGGATCATCGTCTCCGCCCTCTGCGCCCTGACCAGGTCTCGTCCGCTCTACACGGCTCCTGTCCTCTGTACGAACCGAGACGCGCGTCCTCCATGGTCACCCTGTGTTTATTCCCCTCCCCCCCTCTCTCTCTCTCTAACTCCACAGGCGTAACCTGGTGATGGAGGGCGCGGCGGCGAGCGCGGGCGAGCAGCTGGTGGAGCTGACGTCCCGGGACGGAGCCTGGTTCCTGGAGGAGCTCTGCAGCATGAGCGGGAACGTCACGTGTCTGGTGCAGCTGCTGAAAGAGTGCCAGCTCCAGTCACATGACCTGGACGTGCTCAGCCCAGAGGACACGTCTCAGGCCGTCTACCTCGCCAACGGGGTGTACACCTGCCTACAGGTCTGTGTGTGTGTGTGTGTGTGTGTGTGTGTGTGTGTGTGTGTGTGTGTGTGTGTGTGTGTGTGTGTGTGAAATACCTGTAGTCTGGAGCTGCACTCCAGTCAGAGGAAACTAATCAACAGCGGTTCGTCTGCAGGAGCTGAACACCAACTTCCGTCAGATCATCTTCCCCGAGGCTCTGCGCTGCATGCTGAAGGGAGAGAGCACGCTGGAGAGCATGCTGTCTGAACTGGACTCGCTCATCGAGCAGTGTGCGGACGGCGTGTCCCTGCAGGGCCTGGGGGAGGCGCTACAGGCTCACCTCCGCAACGCCGCCATGGGGCTGGGCGAGGACGCGGACGCACACTACCTCGAGGTCACCAGGTGAAGGCGGGGCTTAAAGTCTTCACCATTCTGAGATGGGGCGTGGCCGGTCGATTCGGTTCTGAATCTCCATCCTTTTGTCCGGTCGTTCATGTATGGCCACGCCCACTCCAGAAGCATATTTTTATTTTTTCTATTAATTTACATTTATAATTCACACACCGGTCGAGCATCTGGTCAACACACACACACACACACTCGGGACGTTCGAGGCAGTAAAACTCCAGTTTCTCTGTAATCCTCCAGGTGGCGCTTTAAACTATTCCCACTTTCTGTGTAGGAGTGTTGATTTTAGTTCCAAGTTTGTTTAGAAATTATAATTAAAGCCGATGACGGAGATGCGAAGTCCACTGCAGTAACCATGTAACCTTGTGTCTAATTTAATTTGATGTTAAACTCTTGTATTTGTTTAAATGCTGCACTCGGCTTTTTAAGTGAGAAAACTGATGTTGTAAAAATGAGCTACACGTATGAAACGTTTGAGTTACGACTCAAAAGGTAAACGGTCTTAAAATTTTAACGAAATCAGAAAAATGTAATGTGGCGTCGGACATTTATAAAATCGTAATCGAATCTGCACCAAGGTGTCGTGATGTTTTATCAGGAGGTGACCGCAGATTCCCATCAGTGTGGGTTAATTATATATCGTATTACAGTAAGCCAGGACGGCCTGTAAATAATCACAGGGTCGATGGGCGGGGCAGCGGGGGCGGGGTGACGAGTGCCGTCTCCTACATGTTGCCCCGCCCGAAGTCGATTAAGGCAAGACCAATGCACTGAGAACGTGGTCATGTTAGATTATAAAAAAAAATTTTCACCATTTGTTTTGTCCGATGCTATCTGAAGCTCACCAGCGTTAGAGAAGTGTTTAAACTCCGCCCACTTCCTGTTCACTTGACTAAACTGCACATCATTACATTTCCATTATATTTCATTTACTATATATATCCTCTATTTTTATTAGATATTCTTTAACTTCTTTATCTTATTCTAATATTTTATTTCATTCTTATTCTTATTGCTGTATATTATGTAAATAAGTGTTTCTTTTTTTTGGAGGTCAATAGCAGTCGCATAAGCATTTCACTTCATATCATACTGTGTATGTGACGAATAAAATTTGAATTTAAATCTTCCTTTGAGGTTATTTTTAATTGCTTGTTTTAATTATCCCCTTTATCCTGTCCGTGTTCCCCTTCAGGGTTCTGCGTGTCCAGTACTCGGAGCTGATCCAGCCTCGGAACATGGAGGGCTCCATACAGGACACGCCCAAGATGAGCGCGGGACAGATGCTGCTGGTGGCCTTCGACGGCATGTTCGCTCAGCTGGAGAGCGCCTTCGGCCTCCTGATCGATAAGGTGACTCTCTCTCTCTCTCTCTCTCTCTCACACACGTGGTCTTTGTCCCGTGTGTGTAGAGAAGGGCGTGACCTCTGACCCGGCTGTGTGTTTGTCCTCCTGCAGTTGAACTCCATGGACGTTCCTGCGGCCTGGAGGAAGGTGGACGTGATCTGGGAGGCTCGGGCCACGCAGGTGCATTTCTTCGACAGCGCGCAGACGCGTCAGGTCCTGGAGGAGATCTTCTTCCTCAAGAGACTCCAGACCATACGGGACTTCTTCCGGCTGTGCGCCTCGTTCTCTCAGACGCTCTCGGGTACCTGCCCTTCTCCCGCAGACGTCGAACCCGCGCCGTCTAACGGCCCCGTGCCGCTAGCGAAGCCCCTGTACCGCGGCTCCGCGGTGGTGAGCGAGGACCAGATGACGCGCCCCATCAAGGCGTTCACGGCGGACTTCGTGAGGCAGATGCTGATGGGCCTGCCCACCCAGGCCCTGGGCCTGGCCCTCTGCAGCGCCCTGAGCGCTCTCGGCACCGACCTCATCGCCCAGGTGGAGGCCAAAGACTTCGGGGCGGAGGGGAAGGTGTCTCTGGACGACCTGTGTAAGAAGGCGGTGGAGCAGGGCGTCCAGGCGGGACGGATCTCCCAGCTGCTGCTGAACAGGGCCACGGTGCTCGCCAGCTCGTACGACACGGCGTGGAAGAAGCTCGACCTTGTGCGCCGCCTGGAGCTCAGCATCGACGCCTGCAAGGTCAGCCTGCAGAGGGCGCAGCTGCACATCGCCATGTTTCAGGTAACCTCCACACCACGGCCTTCCTACTTTTTTAAAGCTTGTTTAATTTTTTCCACCACAGTAGAATTCCAGGTTCAAACTAGTGAGTGTTTTAAGTTTGTGCTCCGCGCTATGAACTTCCTGTTCCAGTGGCAGCACGAGGACGTCCTCGGGACTCGCTCTCAGCCCATGACGGTCAGCCCTCCGCCGCGCCCCATCATCCTCAGCAACATGAAGAAGAAGCTCTACAAGCTCAGCCAGGACGACGCGGCCATCGCCAGCGTTCAGGTCAGACGTCTCCTCTTCTACTGTGTGTGTGTGTGTGTGTGTGTGTGTGTGTGTGTGTGTGTGTGTGTGTGTGTGTCTGCCCTGTTAAATTTCAGTAATTCACTGTTCTCGTTCCTGTAGGAGAAACTGGCGTCACTAGAGGGCAGCATCGAGCAGAGGCTGAAGTGGGCGGGCGGGGCGAACCCGGCTCTGGCGCCCGTGCTGCAGGACTTTGAGAGCACCATCTCGGAGCGGCGCGCTCTAGTGGTGAAGGAGAGTCAGCGCGCCACCCAGGTCACCTTCCTGTGCAGCACGGTGCTCAACTTCGAAAGTCTTCGCACCCGCACGCCCGAGGCCCTGAGCATGGACGCGGCTCTGTTCGACCTGGTGAAGCGCTGCCAGGCCACGTGCTCGTACGCCGCCCAGTTCAGCACCTCCGTCTCCTCTCTGGAGCTGCAGCTCCTCCACAGACTGGTGTGTGCGCGCGCGTGTGTGTCCATCACTGACTGTGTATCCTGTTCTATAAACAGTGTGTGTGTGTGTGTGTGTAATCACTATCTCACGCGTGTCTCTGTAGAGTCCTGTAATGGAGTTGACGATCGGCGCCCCCGAGTGGTTGGCGTGCTCTCAGAAGCACCTGTCTCAGGAGATGACGAGTCAGAGGGCGGGGCAGGAGGAGCGCGAGCAGCAGCTGGACGTCGTTACTGAAACCCTGCAGCTGCTGGTGGACACCATTAAGGGGACCCTGTCCAATCACAACCGCCTGCTGGCCGACGTCAAGCACCTGCTGCGTGCCATGGCCAAGGTGTGTGTGTGTGTGTGTACACGCATATGTAGTATAGACAGTTGTATCTAAAGTGGTGATCTCCATCTGAGGGGGTGTGTGTGTGTGTTTGTCAGGATGAGGAGAGTGCCCTAGCAGACGGGGAGGAGGTGCTGTACGAGGGCAGCGTGCGTCAGTTCCTGTGCGAGTACAAGGCGTGGCAGGATAACGTGCAGATCGTGCTGTTCACGGTGGTGCAGGCGACGGGGCAGCCGCGCAGCGAGGAGCAGGTGGAGCTCCTGCAGGAGATTCCCTCCACCCTCAAAGAGCTCAAAGCACAGAGCCAAAGGTGACGTGTGTGTGTGTGCGCGCGCGCGCTCTTAGCACGTAGAAGTTCTTTTTATTTTTGACGGAAGACGCCAACAACACAAAAACAACAAAACCGTTAACAACTAATGGAGTAGGATGTGGGGTTTCATCAAATAAGTACACGTTCATTACACTCACTATATAGGGACACTCGATAGGTGCACCATGGGAGGGGGCGGAGCTAGCAGCTTTCCCTGATCTAATAATGATAGAAATCGCACTGATTGATTTTTCCCTCTCTCTCTGTTCCCGTCTGTCTCGTTCGCTCTCATTATATTCTGTAGGGCTGCTCTGATTGATCGGTCGCTGATCATAATCAGCCGATAATCGCTCTGGGAAGTTTGATCGTCAGTCTCCGTAACGGCCGATATAGAAAAGCCGATCAGATGACGCAAAACTCACAACTTTTTTTTTTTTTGCGCGCTGCTAAAATGTCTTCACCGGTCTGGCGATTCTACGTGTTGTGTGAAAAAGACGATACATTATCAATCTACAGCCTGTGTAACAAGACAATTCCACGAGACGGGAAGCAGCCGAAGCATTTTAACACCACGAACCTCATCGGACATGTGAAGGTTAGTCACGTGAGGAACACGAGCAGTTTTCAAAGTTGTCTCGCGCTAAGAGAGCAGGAGAGCTCAGTAACTCGCGCGCTGCCGCTCACTCAGCTGTCGGTATAATTCCCCTCTCTCACCTGCGCAGTTTCGCTCGGTGGCCGTAAGTACGGTTCATCATGATTCACCCCAAGTTTTGCCGCTGTGATTACGTTTCCATCTTTCCGCGCAAAAATCAAACGTTTAATTTTTTATGGCGGTCCTTGCGGATGCTTGCGGTCCTCGTAGAACTTCCAGCGACTCGCGTCCTACTTGTCTGTTATTTTATTTCATTTTATACAATCTACAGGAAAGTCGTATTTGTTGCGCTCTAAGCTGTTCCCAATTACTAACCGAGCACAGGCTGCTATGTTTTAGGTTGACGTGTTGCACATGTTACTTGTCAATAAATACAGTTGTCAATTCATGATATTCCTCTTATACTTAATTTACATTGTTGTTAGATATAGTTTAATAAATAATGCTAGTTGAAGTTGATAAGGCTTCGAGTCGACCCTGCAGTCGGTGATCGGTATCGGCCAAAAATCCCGATCGGAGCAACACTAATATTCTGTAACACTTTCTTGTGCTTCAATAGAGAAAAACGTCAGCTCAAGCTCAGATTTCTTGTCTTGTACTCCGTATCTGTTTGAAGTCTAAAATAAATGAACATGCGTCTGCTGCGTGTGTGTGTGTTTTTTCTCTGCAGTGTGTATAACGGCCTGGTGGGATTCGCGTCTCCCCTGGTCACAGACAGAGGAAGTGAGTGTGCGAGCCCCACCTCGACCGCGCAGACGAGCTTTGCCGCCGGTACGCGCCCCGCCCTGTTTGTGTCTCTCTGTAGTTGTTATTAGATCCTCTGTTCAAGCACTTCTATTAACGTGTGTGTGTGTGTGTGTGTGTGTGTGTGTGTGTGTGTGTGTGTGTGTGTGTGTGTACACGTACTCAGCTGTCCGATGCAGTGGCGTGAAGACGCAGCCCGACAGCATGTCTCAGAACGCCCGTAAAGCTCTCCCTCGCAACCTGGGGACCCCGGCGGACACCCCGCCCAGCGCCCTGCTCATCACCAACAAAAGCCTGGCCCCGAGCCCCAAACGCACCGTCAGGGACCCGAAAACCGGCAGAGGTGTGTGTGTGTGTGGGGAGGTTTTGTTCAAGAAAGTTCCTGAGAGTTGCTCTGTTTTAATGTTTTATTTACTAATTTTTTCCTCAGCTGTGCAAGAGAGGAACTCGTACGCTGTGAGCGTGTGGAAGAGAGTGAAGGCGAAGCTGGAGGGGCGCGACGTCGACCCCAACCGGAGAATGAGCGTCACCGAGCAGGCACTGACCCCTCCCTCATGTTCATCTATTGAAGTGTCGGTGTGTCCTGAGTTAACTGTGTGTGTGTGTGTGTGTGTGTGTGTGTGTGTGTGTACAGGTGGATTACGTCATCAAGGAAGCCACGAACCTGGACAACCTGGCGCAGCTGTACGAAGGCTGGACGGCGTGGGTGTGAACTCGGATCTCCGCGTCGGGTCACTTCGGTTCCAGCGAGGGGTTACAAATCCACCAGAATCCACCGGGTCTGGGGCATCGGAGCCACAGAGCTGCATGCGGGCAAATAAACGGGGGGGTTTGTGGGGGGGCGTCGAGGCCCTCCCGTGCGCCCACACGTGACCTCCCTCCCCTCCCGTAGCACAGCAGCAGATCCAGCTATAACACCAACCACACGGTCTGCATCCGTCTCCCCGAAAACGTGCAAAAAAATGTGTGTGTGGGGGGGGGTGATCCTGAGGACAGGGGAGGGGGGGTGTGTGTGTGTGAGGGGGATGAGGATGAAGCTCTCTCTCCAGCTTTAACGACCCCCCCTTCCTCCCAAACCAGCCCCCCCCCCCTCTCGCTTCATCTGAGATAATAACGCCACGTCCGTCAGCTATCGGTAACGAAAGCTTGTGTTTTCGAGCAGGAGGCTCGTTGAGCGACACGACACGCCTCTGGACTTCACTCTGGAGACGGGAGGGGGCGGTCGCGCGCTCCTCCCTCCATCCTCTGGCCTCTGTTTTTGGATGGCTTGATCGAGGGTGAGGTTTTTTTGGGGGTGGGGGGGCGCTGGTGCAGGTTAACGAGGCTGGCGTACACGGGCGGGTGCGCGAGGCTTTAACGAGGGACTTCCATTCAAAGCCAGACGGCCGTCGGTGGACCTGCGAGTTCTTTCACAATTATTCAATTGAGACTGTTTCGGTTGTTTTTTTGTTTGTTTGTTTGTTTTAGTTTCTCTCTGATGTTCACGTACCTGAGTTTCCCCTTCACACTTGAGTGGAGATTAAGAAGTGATTTTTTTTGTTTGTTTGTTTGTTTGTTTTTGTGCTAAGCAGAGCTCCTGTGTTCGTGTTGGGCGTGGCGTCGTGACGGCGAGCATCAGGCTGAGGAACGCTCTTTCATTCTTTTCATTAATGAGATTTAGAAAGTTTAGGCGTTGATTTGATTTTGATTAAATCCCAAATTACGATCTGATCATGTGTTCAAAGGGGGAAAAAAAATGTAGAAATTTTCGGAAATGCTGCCTTTATTCTATTTTTTTTTTCTTCTTCTCCTCTTTAGTATGCATCTCGATACGATTTGTTGTGTATTTGTAGGTAATGGTGTTTTCTTTCTTTCTCTCTCTCCCTCCTTAACTAGCTGGTTAAATTGGCATCTTCTGTTGGCTTGCCTGTGATCGTGTCCTTACTAATAAATATTCCCCCCCCTTGGCTTGTGTTTTACTGATCCTTACGTAGTTTTACCGTTTTAGTGCGGGCTGTTCAGTGGATTAGTGCTGTGGTGATGGTAGAAAGGTTGTCTCTTAATGATTTTACTCCTTCGTTTGACAAATAAATCTGGATTTCAACTGTTTGAGCGGTGTCTCCGGTTATTTCCCATCATATATGATAATGAGATTAGATTAGATTAAGCTTAATCATCGTTGTCCAGAGCAGGTGAACACAGCCAGTGAAACTGAGTCACATGTTTAACAGGAAGTTGGGTGTAACGTGCGCACATCCTGCCTTCTGGTGTTCTGTGTAGGTCTTTAGTTTTTACTTGAATATCAAAGTTTGTGAAATCTAAACAAACTCCATTTTGATGTTAGTGACTGTAGTTTCCTCAGTCTTACTTTCTGTGAACAGGCCAGTTTTATATTCCAGCTGTTTAATGAGAAATCTTCCCGAGCGCTTTAAGCTGGTATTTCTAGTCCAGCCTTCCTTAAAAATGTCTGAAGCGTCGTCTTGTTTGTACCATTAACGCTTTCATAGTAACAACTTATTTCACAGCACTGTTACTATGGAAACTGTAAGAGCATTTTTTTTATGTTTAAATTGAACCTTTTTAAACATTTGATGCGTGTAACATCAGTGGAAGGAGTCTCCAGTGTCAGCTCCCCAAAGTAAAGCCGTAACTTCAAAGTCTTCACGACTGAGGAGTTTCACACTGCTTTGTGGCTTTTGATCTAAAGAACTGAGATTATTCTTCTAATTAACCTCTTGATGGAGAATAAAGAGGGCCTGGTGATGGAGCGAGTTTATAGCTGCACTCGGGTGAGAACAGGAACTCAGGGTTTTCCTGCAATGTATGTATGACTGTAAACAAACATCGTTCTATAAGTAAAATGTATATAAAAGAGAATTGTTGAGGTGTAAGTGGGCGTGGTGTTACAGGATGGCGAGGAGCATGACTCATTACTCTCCGCTGTACTGTTTCAGTTCTGTTCCTCAAGGTCATTTATTTTTAATTTGTTATTTATTATTAGAAATTTTGAGAATCCACCAAACCAGGGCAGATGTTTCAGGCCCCATGTCCTGGTCAGATTTCTGCCTTGTTTCCAGTAGACTGAAAACTGATGTCTAACGCGAGGACACGGACTCGTCTGTAGCTGGTGGTGTGATTTTACAGAAAAGGAAAAAAAAGCTGACCTTTACACTTACAGCACTGAGTAACATCATCTAAACCTGTATAATCTTTTAAATCTTGTAGAGAAATTCTTTCAGGTCTGATTTCGGTCCGTACAGATTCATATGCTGTTCAGTGAGGAGTGATGTAAACATTTTCCACTGTATCAAGCCGAACCCTGTCTAATGTAACTACACAAACATACTGGTCAAGATAAAATCTGAAAAAGATACTGTATATAGAAATGAAATGATTGTACAATATTCTCTTAGAAGAAACCCAAAGAAAGAAGAAAAAACTGCCACCTATTTTGGAAACCTGCTGTCTGGTCTGTGTTTAGCCCCGCCCCCAACACCTTCACACGCCCAGAAATCATTAGTAATGAAGGCGAGTCTTAATTCTGCTTTCCAGCAGCTTGAACGTGACGTCATAAAAATCTTTGCTAAAGGTCATGATAAATTCACCACCTTACATTTTGTGGGCGGAGCTTTGGGTGAAAGGATGGACATGTGTTTGGGCTCAGTGTCCGTATCTGAATGGTCCAGTACAGTTCTCTTTCCTTGGGGGGTGGAAACCCTGTTTCATGTCACTGTGTACTGAACCACATGCTGTATGGTTGAAATGACAATAAAAGCTACTCGACCTGACCTTTGTGCTGGTTTTGTAAAATAATCACCGTTTATACATACACATTTCTTGTGAGACTGGTTTCGGGTCCTCCGATTTAAGAAACCTAAAGATAAGATTTTATCTTTTGTGCAGATAAAAGCTTTATTTTATTTACGTAGGTGATTTTATTGGAAAATGGCCCTTTCCAATATGGCGGCGCGGTTGCCGTGGCGTTTACTTCCGACCTCAGTGTGACGTAACGCCTTCCTGCGCGTTTCAAATAAACCACTGTGTCGTTAACGGACGGGCGCTTTACCACAGAGCAGCTGCAGCAGCGCGAGCTTCACTTCCGTCTCGGAGAGCTCGCGGTCGGTCAGAGCGGCGTCATGGCGGAGGGAGATAACAAGAGCGCCAATTTACTGGTGAGGCTCCGACGAGGGCTGGTTCTCTCCTCTGAGAAAACACTCTCATTTTTGTAAAGAACGTGACAGTTAGCGTCACGTCACACACGCTAGGTGTGTGTGTGTGTGTGTGTGTGTGAGAGAGTGATTGGGAGCGGGGGGGTATAGCCTTGTTTACTCTGAGCTAGTTGGGCTAACATTAGCTCGGTTAGCGTTAGCGCAGTGTATATCGCGTTAGCCGTTTAGCTAGCTCGGTTTCTTTCGCGTTAACATGGACACGCTGACTGACGTTGCAAGCTGGATGTTAAAACAATGATTTTAGCTAACACGCTAACGCCGTCTGTCAGGGCGAGCTCAGCTGTTCCTCAGGCCTCCTATTACTCAACGAGTGACGTCACATTACAAACTAGATATCTGTTTAAAAAAACATACATATTTTACAACCGTGTCAAAATTAAGTAATTAGTTTTTATTTAGTTGCGAAGCTGACCTAGGTTAGCTAGACGTTGCACCGTCACCTTAGTGACAGTTTCGGATCTTTCCTCGGAATCGATTCATCAATCGGGCCACCCCCTCGGAGTCGATTGGTTTTCTCTTTAAAACCGACTCCCAGTTTTGTTCTTTGCAAAATTGTCGTCTTTACATTCTCCCTAAGCGAATAATTATACTATTACATTACATTTTGTTTATCATAAATCCCACTGTTAGCTTTGAACAGTTTATTTTTTTTCCCCCGGCTTTTGAAATAATTAATAAGTCAGGAGATCAGTCAGTCACGTGTGCATGATCTCATTATTAGAGTCATGCATCCTGAATAATTGTTCATTCTCAGTAGAATAAGTTGTTAATGATATTTTTTTAGAAAAGTGAATCGACTCGCATTATTCAACCGAAAAGATTCGACTCACTCAGAGTCGACTCTTTTACGTGCGTCACATTTCAACAGAGAGAGTATTTTCCAAACCAGAAGCTTTAAAGACACTAATAAAACATGTTTGGATCATAAATACAGGTTTATATCTTTTTAAAGAATAGTAACACAGACTCACTGGTACAGTTTTAAAGCCAGTTTTTTATTTTCTGTAATATGATCTCATCTATAATTCATATCCCATGTGATGTTTCCTTCTTTATAATCAGTGTAAACTGAAAGCTGAAAATGCACCCTGTGACGTGTTAAAGCGGGCTGAGGAGTGTATGAACCCTGACCCCGTGGCTCCTGGAGCGGTCTCAGCGCCTGGGTTCTGATCTATAATAGTCTGATTGTTCTTGAGTAAATGTCTGCACGTGTTTCACTCGTTTGTTTCCTTTCAAACGCGCGTCCCGGTGTGCGGCGGCGGGTGCAGGTTCCTCTGGGCGGTACTGACCGTGTCCTCTCCCGTTGCAGGCTCAGGAAACGTCTCAGCTGGAGGAGCAGCTGCAGGGATGGGGCGAGGTCATCTTAGCCGGGGATCAGTTCCTGCGCTGGGAGAAGCCCTGGTTCCCCGCGGCGCTGGTGGGCGGCACCACCATGCTTTTCCTGTGAGTATCGGGCAGGGTGAAGACCGCGCCCTGTACATCCGATATGGACGAGCACGCTGTCAGATGATGTCACACACATGCGCGCACACAGTTGTGAGGTCACGGGTGTGGTGATGTAACCGCACACAGCTGTACACGACTCTGTTAATGCACCAAGCGCAGTTTATAGTGAAGAGCAGTTCAAAGGTTGATGTTAATATTTTCTACAGCTGACCTTTTTCCATATTTTAGGTTAAAACGTTAAAAAATTAAATAACTTTTAATTAAAAATTGATGATCATCTCTTCTTTAGCAGGTGTGAATCTCTGTCCGTCCCCCTCACACACGGAGTCTGTGTCTCTCTCTCTCTCTCTCTGTGTTTGTGTCTGTCTGTCTTTACCCAACCCCAACACACACTTATTACAGGTTGTTGATTGAGTTGTGTGATGTCGTGTGTAATGGGTCTTTTTAATGTTTGTCTTTAGAGATGTGTGTGAGGGAGAAACTCAGTCAGATGTCTGATGTACATTGTGTCTGTGTGTGTGTGTGTGTGTGTGTGTCCTTACACTTTCCTCCTCTCTGACAGAATGGTGTACTACCTGGACCCGTCTGTGCTGACCGGTCTGTCCTGCTTCGTCATGGTCCTGTGTCTGGCTGATTACCTGGTGCCCACCCTCGCCCCGCGCATCTTTGGCTCCAACAAATGGTACGTCCGGATCTCAGGACGCCGCTCAGTGTCACCTGTCACAGTAACACACCCGCGTCTATGGTCACACTTCAGTTAGAACGATCAGGAGGAAACTTTTAAATCGTGCTGAGAACACACACTCACCGCACCTCTGATCCGGTCTCTGCAGTGTATGCGGTCTCGTCCCTGGGGCGGAGGGGGGGACCGGCACAGCGTGCAGGGCCAGTGAAGAGACGCGCCTCTTATTAGTGTGTGGGATCACACTCACTGAGGCATCACTTCACACTGTGTGTGTGTGTGTGTTCAACAGTTCAAACCTTTGTCTGCATCCCATCAAATATCCAGCATCTCAGAATATTATAATGTTTAATTTTGAGTACGTCTCCGTCAGCGCTGCGTCTAACGCTGATGTCACTGTGCTCGATCGGCCAGACGACTCACCTGACCTGAACTCTACAGAGAATCACCGACGGTACAGACGAGCTGAAAGCTGATATCAAAGCACTCGCACACACTCATCACCACGTGAAGGACTGCTGTGAATGTTTGTTAGATCTCAGGAAATATTCAAATACTTTAAGATGCTGGATTTCTATTTATTTAACAGACGACTCTGTCATTAGCAGTGTGAGAACCGTGAGCTTACGTTTCTTATTGAGTGACTGAGAAACAGAGAAACAACTAGTACAGGACATAGCACAGGTCCATGGTCAATTCATGGGACATTCTGTCTCTCGCCATCTCACTCCGTGTCTCTCTCTACTTCTCTCTTTGACTGTGTGTGTCTGTCTTTTACTCTCTCTCTTTCTGTGTCCCCGTCTCCCTCTCTCTGTCTCGTTTCTCCATCACTCATGTCTCTGTCTCTCTCTCTCCCGTCAGTGAGTAGTGCAGTCTGATCCCAGACGTCTGTGAGTGAGGTCTGATGTCCCTCAGCGTGTGTTACGCTGCAGCTCCAGATTCATGTCTCATCCTGCCTATTTATTATTATTTATTTATTTAAGCATACACATGATAAACATATCAGTTCCTTCATAATGTTTTCCTCTTTTTTTTCTCGGTGTTCTCGGCTGTAAGCACGGTTCTGCAGGTGTGTGTCTGTGTGTGTGTGAGAACTTGTTGATGTCGCTGTATCACTGGCTTTGCGCTGCAGGTCACGTTCCTCCGCGTCACACCGCCAGCTGAGTCCGAGCTGCAGCGTTACACCATCAGAGTTTCATCTCCACTCGGTTTCCTTCCTGTTTCTCAGTCTTGTGAGAAAGTAGCAGTTTGTGACTCGAGTGAGTTGGCGCGCGGTTTCTCCTCTCAGCGTCACGCTGCAGTCAGGAGGAGCGCCGCACTGATTCAGCTTCCACCTTCTGCTGGAAACATCTCGGGTTATTTTAGAGCCTGGCAGCGCCCGCACCCCCAACCCCCCCATACGCGTGTTGTCCCCTTCGATATGGACATGTCTTATGTCCAGAAATAAAGAAGTAAACGCGCTCGGGTTTCACATCTCCAGGTTGCCAGAGTGAGATGTACTCCCCTGATTGTGTGAGAACACATCTGCGCTATTGTGTGTGTGTGTGACGTGACAGAGATCACACACGCCTTCGTGTTCGAGGTATGAAGAGAGGTCAGGCGGGCGAGGCCACGCCTCTGTGGGGTGGAACTGAAACAAACAGTGAATGTGAGGATTACAGCACGTTCTCTTCATCTCACTTCAGTCCCATTTTACAGATTCTGCAGGTTTTCATTCTCAGATTGAAAAGTTCGTTCGTTCGTCCTTCCTTTCCTTCCTGCCCGGTGAGATCAGAGGGGACGCGTGTGGTCCGGTCCTCCGCGAGTTCAGACACTAAACTGAGTCGAGTCTGTTTACTTCTGACGGGACGTGATTAGCTGCGCAGGATGAAGACGACGACGTGTTTCTGAGCCGCTCACACTGTGGGAAGTGTGGAAGTGACGTGAGCAGCAGCAGAAGTTTACACACCTCTGTCTGATCCTGGCCGTCAGATCCTTCATTTATCTGTAGAAAGATCATTTTGTCCTCGTGCAGCGACGGCTGGAAAGAAAGTCGTTCGACTTTAGTGAAGGTTTATGGAAAGATAATTTGTGTGTTAGTAAAGCTGGTGTGTTGCATTAAACATTCAGCTTATGGTTTTGGTTCAGTTTAGTTTCAGGGAAGTGTGTTTGTCTTCTTTAGCGTTAGTGAACTGAATAAAATAAAGTTTATTCTCTTTCAACCTGCTAGATTTCATACAGATTTCTTAAAGTATCGAATATGCATTGAAATGTCCTGTTTAAAATGATCTTTTTTTTTTTTTTTTTTGCCACACCACACTCCAGTTCACTAGGTGGCGGTATTGCACCAACCACCCATAAAGTTTGTTAGTTTTAAAAATGTAATGAAATTGTTCTTTTATGCTTTTAAAAAAAAGTACGAATTGATTCTGAATCAGAAACCGATTGACCAAATCAACAAAGCGTCAGTTAAGTCACACGGCTGTAAATCAACACGCTGTTAAATCACTGAGCCGGAAATATGAAACTTTCCTGTTGTTTCTGAGTTGTAACTGTGTGTGTTTGTTTGTTTGTGTGTGTGTGTGTGTGTGTGTGTGCGCGCGCGCTCGCTCAGGACCACGGAGCAGCAGCAGCGCTTCCATCAGATCTGCGGGAACCTGGTGAAGACACAGAGGCGCGTGTTCGGCTGGTGGAAACGCCTCTTTGCCCTGAAGGAGGAGAAGCCCAAGATGGTGAGCGGCGTCCTCTCGCTCCTGTACACCCGCACGCTAACGAGAAACACGAGCAGCACAACACGCCAAACTCAACACGAGTGCAGTGTTTTATACAAACAACTTGTGCAGCAGAGCACCTGACTGGCCCAGGAGACGCTTTTCTGTAAAAAAAAACAGTGTTGGTCTCCCATGGGACTGGAGCCAAGCCAAATCTGATGGTTTACTATCGAGTATTAAGTCAGAACACACAAACACTGTGTCTTTAAAAGCATTTATAAATGTGTCGGTAATCATCATAACTGCACAGTGTCGGTCACGCTCTCACACGCTCTCATCCTTTTTCTTCTCCCCTCCTCTAACAGTACTTCCTGTCTGTGATCAGCACCCTGGTGGTCGTGGCCTGGATCGGACAGCAGGTCCATAACCTCTTCCTGACCTACCTGATCGGTACGTATAACGTAGCCTTGATAAATACGTTTGAATACAAATATATTAGTGCAGTTTAAACTGCAATATTTGTCAAAATTATTATAATACGATGGGTTTTTTTCCCCCATTAAATCATGCAGTGGGCGTGGTCCCCTCTAATGCGATCTAAACTTAACGAAAAATCTTTCTTCTTTATACACCAAAGTCTTTCCCCTTGTGTAAAATGACACGTAAAAATCGAAGATGATATAAATAATAGAAAAGACACAGAATACTTCATCTTTAAGATTACATTTAATACGTTCCTGTAATTAAGTCCTGGAGAACTGAATCTGATAAAATAATAATAATAAATCAATCAATAAATCATATTAACCATTTCTGAACATTTACCTCAGTGTAAACACAGTTAAACGAGCTCATAGCATGGAGGTGTGTGCAGTTTAAACGTCTTAATAGCTGTGTGTGTGTGTGTGTGTGTGTGTGTGTGTGTGTGTGTGTGTGTGTGTGTGTGTCTTGAGTCACCGAAAGCGTGCAGTGTGAGAGATAAGAGTGTTGAGTAAAAGAGGTCGCGGTATGTAGGGCAAGAAAACGGAGCCGTGTGTCCCAAAATAGCCTCCGCGTGACCCAGTGCTACACGGCCGCGAGCGCCGCACACGCGCTAGTCAGATACCCGACTTTAACCCATGTGACTCCGCCTGTTATATTAATTACTGCAGACACAGGAGGCGTATTTTACTCTCGTATTTAGAGTATAAATCTGACTGGGGGCGTGGTCACGGACAAGTGCGGTTGTGATGTCACAAGGTTACAGTGTTACATCTTTGTTCATTAATATTAAAAACAGTTTACTGTTAAATTAATTATTATTTTTTTATCACATTAGAATTCATAAAACTCTCCAGTTTAAGTGAACACACGTTTACTGATCAGACACTCAAAGATTAATTTATTTAAAATAAAAGGTTTATGATCAGAGAGAACAGGAAATGAAAATTGCTCTCAGGTCAGTTCTGTGTTTGAGTTTAATCTTCACTCATCCTTCGTGTTCACTCTCGTACACTTTAATAAGGAAGTCGGATTTTCTACAGTTATTTAGAAACTTCGAGAACATGTGCGTTCTAGATTAATCTGAAAAGTGAGGAGCGTCAGATCCTTCTCCTGTTCCCCGTGCACACTCCTCAAAAGAATCAAAAGAATCGATTTGCCCCTGATTCAGAGTCGACATTCAGGTTAGCAGACGTGATGCTTCCCTGAGACGCTCCCGCCGGTGTCCTCACCTTTCACTTCGAGTTGCAGTTCGAGTTTGACTGGTAACATTTGACTTTGGGCATGTCCTCCGGGGAGAGACGCCGAGACACATCCGCTCATAAATCTCTCCTCTGTGTGTGTGTGTGTGTGCGCGCGTGTGTGTGTGTGTGTGTGTGTGTGTGTGTTCACAGTCAACTTCCTCCTATTGCTGCCCGGCCTGAACCAGCACGGCATCATCACCAAGTACGCCGGCATGGTCAAGAGGGAGGTGAATAAACTGCTCAAGCAGAAGGAGAAGAAGAACGAGTGAGGAGGACGAGGACGAGGATGATGAGGAGTAATGAAAGTTTAATTTTCCCCCAAATACCATTTAAATGAATAACTCTGACTGCGTAAAGTACTTCAGAAAAGACAGAGAGTAAAATAAATGCTTAAATCTATTTAAAGGTTAGTTTTAGGATTAGACACCAACACGCTGAGCCAAACCCCCCCGAACACATCGACGTGCTGATGGTGTGAAAGAGCTTAGAACCAAACGCTGCTTTCAAGCCGTTAGACTTTTGTAGAACATTTAAGGCTAAAGCGTACAACTGAAACATGGACGTATTATTATTATTATTGAACCGTTAGATGGTTTGTGGAAGTGATCAGAGATCGTACTTGAGCAGTTTTTGGTTTATTAGCATTTTGTTTTGTTTTGCTTTTTGTTCAATTAAAAACTGCACTGAAGGCACTGCAGGAGAAACTGGAGCATTGTGTGCGCTGCGTATTGGCACCCCTAGTCCCGCCCCTACACCCGCGCCCCGCCCCGCCCCTCTCCTCGTGACCTCACGCCTGAGGGCTGCAGAGTCGTTTGTACTGCTGTAATTGTATTCTCCTCTCTGTGTCTCTCCTCTGATTGAAGCACTTCATCGCTGTAAATATGTTCTCTACCTGTGTGTGTGTGTGTGTGTGTGTGTGTGGGAGGGAGAGCGAGAGAATTTTTCCTCGACGTGTCTGGTATCTGTCTACATTTCAGCCTGTTTTCACTTCAGTACCTTAATAAAAAGATAATAAAGAGCTGTTCTTACGCTTCGACGTGTGTGTGTGATCATGTGATCGTGCTTTTATCCACAAGCATGATGATACCCAAGAGATGATCAAGGTACTTCGTAGAAGATTTGACAAGATTTCCTGAAGGTTAAGTACTTTGAAGTTAGATACAGTTAATGAAAAATGATTATTTTAACACTCTAGACCCCAACACATCTGCGCACACACACTCAGCTCCGCCCACAAACCTATAAGGTCTTCACTGGAGTCAGAATCAAGCGAGGACGGTCTCTCCTTCAGGGGAAGAGCCATGGGAATTTGGAAAGGTCAAGTACACTGGAAAGTATTTTAGGAAAAAGAAGAAAGAGGACAAATAAAGTGTTTGATTTAAGAAGATTTAAATGTGAAAGGGAGACTAGAGGGAGGAGGAGGCGGGAATGTAACTTGTGTTTGAATGCAAATTGAAGAAGAAACAAACGATGGGTCTGACATCAGTTTGTGCGCCGGTCTGTTCTGAGTTATGACTTTGTACACACACATGATTTATGATGAGTTTTCATACTGATGATTTGTACTTTCTCTTCTTTCACTGGAAAATAAAATCCGCTTGATTCGTTGTCGCTAGTAATAAATGACTCGAACCTGGAAAAACCGCTGCTCATGTTTATTCTGTGCTTATAGTGTTCTTTAAAATAAATATCTAGCTGTATATCGGTATGATTGCCTCACAAATGAACAACCTGGTGCTGAACTGATTTGACACGGAGATGTGGGCGGAGCCAGCGGTGTTGGTTAGTTGTAACGGCTAATTTCCTTGGATCGTCACCGGAAGCGTCAGCTCTGTGTACGGAAATGACTTGTTGACGAGAGAGGACTGAGGAGAACATCTAAACTGCTTCAAGATTCCAGAAAGGTTACAGTAACTCAGACTGTACAGCGGTGAGCAGAAAAGCATCTCGCAACAGCTGAAGAGTTCCACCTCTGCGCTGAAGATTCTGTAGCTGAGACCGCACTGGCTGCAGGATCACCCACAATTGTACTGGAAACCTCGCCAGCTCTGATGAATCTGGATTTTCCTTTTTTCCCCAGATGCACATTCGGGAAGAATTAAACACCAACAGCACGAAGCCCATGGACCCAACCTGCCTTGCGTCAGTAGTCCAGGCTGGAGGAGGTGGTGTGGCATGATGGTGGAAGGAAATGTCTTCTTGGAACACTTAGGGCTCTTTATAGCCATCAGTCATGGCTTTGAATCACAGATGTGACTCCCTACATGACCAACGGTGCACAATGTCACAGCGCGAAAAGCGTCTGAACCTGGTTCCATGAACATCATGAGTTCACTGTTCTTTATTGGGTTCACCGTATCGAAATCCAGCAGAGCAGGTTTAGGACGTGGTAGAAGTGGGAGACACACAGCACCAAAGTGACCCTTAAAACTGCAGGAACTGCCTCATGTGCTCTATCAACGTAGACCAGAATCAGGAAAATAAGTTTCTAACATCTGGTGGAATCCAGAGCATGAAGAACTCGGGCTGGGTTGAGGACAGACCCGGCCCGACCCAGTATTGGTCTGGTGTTCTTAATACAGTGTTCATGGTGTTGACGGGAAGAAAAATCATCTATTCTTTTCTACACAAGCTTGGCTCAGTGACTCACAACTCGTTAAGATTAAATCTGGACTTCTTACTCGAGTGATTAAAAGCATGGTGTGAGCTCGAGGTGGTTCAGTAGAGCCGTAGTGAGGTGCATTCCCTCTCCCAGGGCCGTGTGTCAGACACCTCCTTCTCCACTGAGGGGATCTTCGGCTGCCCGGGACCTGCCGGTGGTCTCTCCTCTCCTGTGGGACAACATAAGACTATTACTAGTGGTGCTTGCGAAGCTAAGTACAACTATTGTTTTCTCACAGGCTTATTAGTCTTTTTTTTTTTTCGTACAAAAGTATGAGGTGTCAAATAAGTGTAAGTTCTACCCCCGGGGCACAAGAGGTCCCCAAATTTGCCCCATTGACATATAATGGGGAAAAAATCCCATAGACTTAGCATTGAGATCAACTTTGACGGGACTGTAGCACAGAGAGAATTTTATAGAAATCTCAAATTTACCACATTTGAAGAGGTTTGCAACCCCTGTGTGCTGCACGAGGGTACAGGTTTTACCCCCAGGGCACAAGAGGTGCCCAAATTTGCCCCATTCACATATAATGCAGATTTTGGTGCATAACTACTACAGTATCGTTTGTCGTAGATCCATGAAAGAGGTGTCAAATTATGGGGCTTTTTTCGGGATTGGGCTACTAAGACTTTTTCTGATGGGCAGGCAGTAAATTGCCCCCAAAGGGGCAATTAATCCTGACATTGATGCCACCTTTGACGGATTCTAGTGCAGAGTGAGAATTTGATAGAAATCTCAAGTTTACCACATTTGAAGAGGTTTGCAATCTGTGTCAAAACATCCCCTGCACATTTACCCCCAGGTGGGCAAGAGGCACCCAAATTTGCACCAGTGAATTATAATGGGGAATTTGGAGCCTAACTAGTACTGTATCATTTGTCATACACCCATAAAAGAGGTGTCGTATCGTGCGGCTTATTCAGGACTGGGGTGCTAAGACTTTTCTGAGGGGCTGGCAGTATTAATCTTCCCAAAAAACCCCGTAGACTTAACATGGAGACCAACTTTGACAGACTGAAGCACAGAGTGAGAATTTGATTGAAATCTCAAATTTACCACATTTGAAGAGGCTTATTAAGAGGGTATAGGTTTTATGCCCGGGGGGGGGGGGGGGGGGGGGGCAAGAGGCACCCAATTTGCCTCATTGACTTATAATGTGCATTTTGGTGTGTATCTATTCCAGTACCGTTCAGGCTTGCAACCTGTGTCAGAACATACCCCGGGTATTAATACCCCAAGGGTATTAATTTTACCCCCAGGGCTCAACAGGTGCCCAAATTTGCCCCATTGACTTGGTGCATGACTTGTCCCGTTCCGTTTGTCGTAGATCCATGAAAGAGGTGTCATATCGTTCGGCTTATTCGGGAATGGGGGGCTTGACAAGACTTTTCTAATGGCCGAGTGGTAAACTGCCCCAGCAGGGGACTGAAACTGAATTTAACTGTGGATCCCACTGTTGTGGAGACATGGGGGTGGGCTCATTTTACTCAGGCAGCCAATCAGTCTTTCATATTTATCAGGCTCTTAAGCGTCCCCTAGCAACATCATTAGCATGCTGTTAGCATGTTGCTAACACGATTAGCCTGTTGCTAGCATTATGCTAACTATATTAGCATTTTGCGAATAACATGATTAGCATGGCACTAGCATGATGCTAGTGTGATTAGCATGTTGCTAGCATTATGCTAAATATAGTAGCATGTTGCTAGCTACATAATTAGAATGCTGCTAGGGTGCTTTGCATGTTGCTAGCATGACGTTTAGCTTATTAGCATGTTGCTAACATTATGCTAACTATATTAGCATGTTGCTAGCAACATCATTAGAACATCGCTAACATGATGCTGGAGTGCTTAGCATGTTGCTTGCATGACTCCAAAGTTTTGACATGGCAGGCACCACTCACATTTTCTTACATTTTCAATGTACCTCTCTAGTCATTATTATTATTAGTCTCATGATGCTGTGATTTTTATTTTATAGCACGCCCAGTCAAACATACAGTATAGTTACATGTCAGAGTGCCGATATTCAGTCCAATAGCACAACATTGAGTGTGATGTTGATTAATCAGTGTGCATGTTTGGATACGGACTCATTTCAACAGGAAAAAGCTCACTTGCAGGGAAGTGTACCACATAAAGCAATTTTAAAGGAATGCCGCTGTGGTCAAGTTTTCTGTAAGGAGGTCTGTTTGTGTAACATCACTGGAAGGAATCTCCAGTATCAGAAGTCAAGCTGTAGGCATGACAAACTGCTGTTTTTTTTTTTTTTTTGAGAGACAGAGAGAGAGAGAGAACAGGAATAATGAGAGTCTGGCGAGAGAGGGAGTGTTTATAGCTGCTGTAACTTAAGTGAGTACAGGAGCATTAAACCTAAATATCACTGGATAAGATGTTTAAGAGTATAAAAGGCCAAGAAGGTGAGGGAGACTGAGATCTACAGTACAGGTGGCGGTAATATAATGTACTGGACGGCGGAACAAGAAAAGGATGAAGAAGAGTTAAAATAAGAGCTGTGTGTTAGATACCCGTGAGGATGTCATGTCTGTGCCGGAGCGTGGGTCGGCCAGACGCGTGCTCAAACCGCCCGCTGAGCTCGTCACCACAGTGATCTAAGCTGTACGAGCTCCTGTACAGGGTGTCTTCAGGAGGGTTGGTCACTTGCTTCATCTCCAGACCATCACGGTTCCGCGTCCAGTTCCTGTTCCTCAGACTGCGCAGGACGTTGTGCTGCGAGCGTACGGGTGAGACGTATTGTAAATACTGTTCAGAATCTTAACTAGGTATTTTAGACCACATTTAAAGACCTCACAGTACCGGTGTGACTTCTTTGGGGCTGTGGACGTCTTTGTAGTGTGTGGACGAGAACGAGGGGCCTTCAGAGAAGTTCCTGAGCTCCAGGCCGTGGCGATGTTGTGACGGATAAGGTGGATCACTCAGGTGGAAGATCAGCGGCTGGCCGTCATATCTCCTGCCAGAGAAACTCTACAGGAGCGAATCAGGGGAGAGTAAAGCCAGAGCCGCGTCTGGTGTGTGCGTGTATATGTATATGCGTGTGTGTGTATTTGTATATAAGTGTGGTGTGTGTTGGTGTGTGTGTGTGTATATATGTGTGGTGTGTGTATGTGTATGTATGTATATATGTGTGGTGTGCGTGTGTATGTGTGTGTGTGTGTGTATATATATGTGTGTGTGTGTGTGTGTATGTGTATATATGTGTGGTGTGTGTATATATGTATATATGTGTGGTGTGTGTGTGTGTTAATGTGTATATATGTGTGGTGTGTGTGTGTGTGTGTGTGTGTGTGTATGTGTATATATGTGTGTGTGTTAATGTGTATATATGTGTGGTGTGCGTATGTGTATATATGTATAGATGTGTGGTGTGTTAATGTGTATATATGTGTGGTGTGTGTGTGTGTATATATGTATAGATGTGTGGTGTGTGTGTGTGTTAATGTGTATATATGTGTGGTGTGCGTATGTGTATATATGTATAGATGTGTGGTGTGTGTGTGTGTTAATGTGTATATATGTGTGGTGTGTGTGTGTGTGTGTGTGTGTATATGTGTATATATGTGTGTGTGTTAATGTGTATATGTGTGTGTGTTAATGTGTATATATGTGTGGTGTGTGTATGTGTATATATGTATATATGTGTGGTGTGTGTGTGTATATATATATATGTGTGTGTGTGTGTGTGTGTGTATGTATATATGTGTGGTGTGTGTGTGTGTTAATGTGTATATATGTGTGGTGTGTGTGTGTGTGTGTGTGTGTGTATGTGTATATATGTGTGTGTGTTAATGTGTATATATGTGTGGTGTGCGTATGTGTATATATGTATAGATGTGTGGTGTGTGTGTGTGTTAATGTGTATATATGTGTGGTGTGTGTGTGTGTGTGTGTATATGTGTATATATGTGTGTGTGTTAATGTGTATATGTGTGTGTGTTAATGTGTATATATGTGTGGTGTGTGTATGTGTATATATGTATATATGTGTGGTGTGCGTGTATGTCTGTGTGTATGTGTATATATGTGTGGTGTGTGTGTGTATATATATATATGTGTGTGGTGTATGTGTATATATGTGTGTGTGTGTGTGTGTGTGTGTGTGTATATATGTGTGGTGTGTATGTGTGTATCTGTAAATATGTGTGGTGTGTGTATATATGTATATATGTGTGGTGTGTGTGTGTGTGTTAATGTGTATATATGTGTGGTGTGTGTGTGTGTGTGTGTGTGTGTGTGTGTGTGTGTATATGTGTATATATGTGTGTGTGTTAATGTGTATATGTGTGTGTGTTAATGTGTATATATGTGTGGTGTGTGTATGTGTATATATGTATATATGTGTGGTGTGCGTGTATGTCTGTGTGTATGTGTATATATGTGTGGTGTGTGTGTGTATATATATATATGTGTGTGGTGTATGTGTATATATGTGTGTGTGTGTGTGTGTGTGTGTGTATATATGTGTGGTGTGTATGTGTGTATCTGTATATATGTGTGGTGTGTGTATATATGTATATATGTGTGGTGTGTGTGTGTTAATGTGTATATGTGTGTGTGTGTGTGTTAATGTGTATATGTGTGTTAATGTGTATATATGTGTGGTGTGTGTGTGTGTGTATATATGTGTGTATATATGTGTGGTGTATGTGTGTATATGTGTATATGTGTGTGTGTATGTATGTGTGTATATATGTGTGGTGTATGTGTGTATATGTGTGGTGTGTATGTGTGTGTGTAATGTGTGAGCTCCTCTCTCACCTTGGCGTGTGTGGTGGAGTAACAGGGCGTCTGATCTCCCAGAGAGAACGTAGTCTGATGAAGCAGCCGTCCCGTCCAACGCTTACTGTAAACAGCACACTCACATCATCATCATCATCATCATCATCAGGCCAAAACTGGGAAAAAAAAGTGAACTGAACTTGTTGTTCTTATCAGCTCGTTTAAGTCAGATTCACTACAGCTGTGTGAAGCTTCTGCAACACTTTAAAGTCTTTAACAGTTTAACTTTTAACTTTAGTTGTAAAAGTCATTAACAGAAAGCTTACCTTCATTAAACAAAACCTGATCAAAGTTACAGTTCAATAAAACAGTATAGATTAAACGTCACTGTGTACAATTCTATTTTATCATAATATTAATATTAATAAAAAACATTTAACTGTCTTAAGTGAGGAGTTAAATGACTGTATTAAAAGGTAATAATCTGATTAATTAATCTTCTTACCCTGGAGCCATGCTCTCGGCTCAGTCACGCGCTGGGGGAGCTGTTGGCATGGCAACGTGCAAACAAATGCCTTTATTATTCTAATAATTATTAAACAGTGACTATTATTAGCAGAGTGTGAAACCAAGTGGACTGATGGTGAGATGTCCAGTGAGATGTTCAGTGTGCGCGGAGCTCCTGCTCTCCCCTGTGATGGTGAAGGTGCGTGAAGTTTCGTCTCTACCACTGAAACCAGACTCTTGCTGCGTGTTTGTGCAGCATACGGTGTGGCCTGCAGAGGGCGCTCGAGTCACCAGTCCGGCCCCCCTGAGCAGGACACGCCCCCAGGGGGAGAGCGCGTGACGTTGTCCTCCAGGTGTTTAATCACCCGCTGTGAGCAGGCAGAAGGTTTCACTACTGCCACCTACTGGTGATGATCGCCATCATCTTCGATTCAGTTTAAATCCTGTAAGAAACACATGAAACAGTTTCTTTCTTTATTGTCTAAAATACTTCAGCGAGAATGAAAGGAGAGGTGTAGAGGACAGTGGTGACACCAGCGATGCTCTACGGCTCTGCGGCACCGAAGGAAAGACTGGAGGCGGAGCTGGAGGAAGCAGAGATGAAGATGTTGAGGTTCTCTTTGGGAGAGACAAGGATGGACAAGATCAAGAACGAGTCCATCAGAGGGACAACCCATGTGAGATGTTCTGGAGATAACGTCAGAGAGGACAGATTGAGGAGGTTTGGACGTGTTCAGAGGAGAGACTGTGAGCATATCTGTATATGCTGAGGTTGGACCTGACAGGCAGGAGGTCTAGAGGAAGACCAGAGAGGAGATTTATGGATGCAGTGAGAGAAGATGATGCAGAAGACAGGGTTAGATGGAGGGGTGATTCACTGTGGCGACCCCTGAAAGGGAACAGCTGAAAAACGAAGAAGAAGAAGTTTTTATTATGCTTATTAGAAAAAAATTCTGTAATCAAATGGATTAAAATCACATTTAATTACAGAAATACTTGATTATTGGTGCACAATTTATATTTAGTATTTTAATATCATCTATTATTTTCTTTTTGTAATAAAAGGAGTATATTTCACATATTTTAATATTTGTATTTAAAAGTATTATAAAATGCAAAAATATATGTACTTTTTATTCTTTAATTTAATCTTAAAAGGGAATGATTCAGCTTGCGTACAGAACCTTTTTTAGAAATGAATAAATTATTAAAATAATAAATTTGCAAATAAACATAATTACAATCTGTTCATTAATTACTCAATGAATATATTTTTAATTATGTATAAAATAATTCTTTAACAAACATTTTGTTAAATTCTATTGATTTATTTAGTATTAATTAATTAATGTAGTAATTTATTTAAGTGATTTGAATTTGTTTTCATTCTTTGTTGATGTTTTCTAACTAAACATACAAATAAACAAACCACACGCAACACTTAAACAAAATGAACAAATATTTAATTATTTATATAAGTAAAATATAATAATAATAATAATAATAATAATAATGATTTAAATATTATTAAAAATATTTTTTATTTAAATAAACAATTTTAACAGCATAAAACAATAAATAAATGAAAAATAAAAACATAAGCTATAAATGACTGTATTATTATGTGACATTTATTATAATCATTAAATCTCTTATTTATCAAATAGTGTAATCTTCAGCGAATTTATTCGAAGTGTTTAAATATAATGTAAAATGTCTTCCTTAAGAAAGTGTTGTGAGTAAATAAACAATGTAACACAGTAAAGTCACATCAGATTGAATTTAAGCCTCCATTTGGGCCGCGTTGCAACTCTCACTATGTATTTAAACAAAGTGCACTATAACGGCTACAGGAGTGTACTGCGTGTAGTGCGCTCAGGGAGGGATCAGAGGAGCGAGTTGGAGCGGTGCCCGCGCGCCTGTTGTGCTGTCCGCGGTGCCTTGTGGGAAAGAGGAAGCCTGAGCCGCCGGCAGAGAAATGGTGAGAGGATTAATGTTAGCGAGACGAGCTGTGAGGGTTATTCTCACACTCTGACTCTCGGCTGTTTCTACTCTGAAATCGTGTTTAAAATTAAATCTCTCACAGGAACAATAAACTCCAGTGTTTACGACATGGTGAGGAAAAAACCGCTGACGGTGCAGAATCTCTCTGCGGCTGTATTTTTAGCACGCTAACGCTAGCTAGCTAGTTTGAGCTGACTAGCCGACATGTTTTTGTTCTTGCTACGGAAAAAAAAAACACACAAAAAATTTTCGTAAGAGACCGAATATCAATAAAGCGTTAAATGTGAAACCTGCCTGAGGTAACAGCTAATATTTAGTTTACTGTCACATCGCTGTGATGGGTAAGCTAATTAGCTTAGCGTAGCCTAGCCTAGCCAAAATGTTAGACTGTTCAGTGTGCATTGTGACGTCACAGTCACAGAGATGGGCGTGGCCTACGCGTGAAGTTTACGTGAACACGACTAGAGTAATCTCTTATTCCTGGACATCACACTGGTTTAATAAGATTTAATGAGTTAATGTGAGGTTTTGTTTTTGTTTACTTTATACAAATAAACACAAATGTAACCGTTGAAGCTGAAACGTTGATTATCTTGCGTAACAGCGATGCGTTTTGATGTCTGCCATATGCACACTGTTCCTGATGACGTGAAATCTGCACGTGTTTATTAGAGGATGTACGGCGGTGCCTCGGCGTGCGAGTTTAATCCGCTCGAGTTCTTACGATGGAATGTCGTTTTGTGAAACAGTCAAAACATCTAGAAAAGACATGTAAATCAAGTACAGTATGAAATAAATAGACATTAAACCTTAATTTATGATTCCACTCGGCAGCAGCTACTTTAAAAACCAAACTGGAAGCGGCTCCCTTTTCTTCTTACTGCCGTCCTTGATAACATTTTTGGGACCCGCGGTGCTCCGGCTCCCGGACGCATGCGAGACTTTGCCAGCATTCGGTTCAGTTCAGTCATTCGTACGCAAAATGTCTCATTCCGAGGTGAATTTCTTGAAAAACTTGTACATTAAAGAAGTATTCACGTTGAAAACTCATAAGAACGGCGTGTTGTGATGTCTGGGATATGCACACGCTCCCTGACTTTCAATAACGCAAAATCCAGACATGTTTTTTTTTTTATTTATTATTATTTAATTCCATTTTTATTGGTCTAGCTAGTGCTATGTACCTGTATATGGTGCGATATTCTTTTGTGACACTGGGTGGCGCCAGCAAGCTGCTGCTCCCAGAGCACCATTCCGACCATGAAGGAAAGAACCTGCACTCTACACCATGTCCTGTCACACTGGTGATGATGCGGATATTGTAAGGTGTGCGTTCGAGTCCCCTTTTTTGTTTGTTTGATTGTACCCCTTTATTTCTCTATGTAAGCCCCTATTACACTAAAGTTCAGGACCAGTCCCAGTTTGGCTCGAACTCCCCTCACCTTCTATCATGGTAGCATTTCTATAGTAACAGCTTTCTGCGCATTACATAAGATTATTAATAAACAGATTTATAAACATGTTCAACAAAGTGAAACGCGTAATGTCAGTGTAAATAAATTGGATTAAACGTGATGTTCACGCGTGTGAGTCACGCGCACCTGGAGTGTGGATTAGAAGTGACGTGACACACCGGTCAGATGGTCTGCTTTCTGTTTCCCCTGCCAGGACGTGTTCCTGATGATCCGACGTCATAAGACGACCATCTTCACAGACGCCAAGGAGTCGACCACCGTGTACGAGCTGAAGCGCATCGTCGAGGGCATCCTGAAGAGGGCGCCCGAGGAGCAGAGGCTCTACAAGGTGAGTGTGTGTGTGTGTGTGTGAGAGAGACTCTCCTCAAACTGACACAGTGATCGGTCCATCTGGTAGCATCGCATCGTCGGCTTCTTCTTCTAAACTTGCTTTTTTGAATTAAGTTGAAAGTTGTGTGAACATGGACCAAATCAACAAGAGACCAACTGGTGAATTTTGTAAATATATATACACCAGTCAAAAGTTTGTACACCCCTTCTAACTCCATGGTTGAGAACACTGTTTTAACGGGAAAAAAGAAATCTCTCTAATGATACATGCGTGAGCAGACTAACAGAATCACTGCTGTAAGTAAAAAATAACAAATGAACCAGCACCTTACCTTTGAAAAGAATCACGACAGAGCGGAGTTTTCTGTGTGAAGAAAGCGTGTCTGCAGCCGGGGACTCACAGAATGAGTCCTTCTTCATTGTTCTTTGTTCATTTGTGTGTCATGTGAAATTAATTGTTAACATACATTCTGTCTCTCACGCTCTCTCTCACGCTCTCTCTCTCTCTCTCTCTCTCTGTCTCTTTTTCTGTCTCTATCCGTCTCTTATCTGTCTGTCTCTCTCTCTCTCACGCTCTCTCCGTCTCTCTCTCTCTCTGTGTCTCTCTCTTACGCTCTCTCTCTCTGTCTCTTTTTCTGTCTCTATCCGTCTCTTATCTCTCTCTCGCTCTCTCTCTGTCTCTCTGCAGGACGACATGTTGTTAGAGGACAGTAAAACTCTGGGAGACTGCGGCTTCACGAACCAGACGGCGCGGCCTCAGGCTCCAGCTACAGTGGGTCTGGCCTTCCGTCTCAGCGGTCAGTTCACGTCTCTCACGTCTTCAACCTTCTCACATCTTGAGCCATGAAAATTCAGGACACGCCCCCTCGTCATTAGTTCTTATTTTTGTCATTAGTGTCTGAGCAGTGTGAGTTAAACACACCACAGATACACACATTAAACGTGGTGCAGGTACGAGAGAGTACAGGTTTGAAAACTGACTCACACCGAGCGACGTTCTCTCCTCTCACACTCAGTGTGATCACAGTGCAGGAGTCACACACCAAAGGAATAAAGACAGAATCAGGAAACCGCTGTCATAATGGAGCTCCTCGGGTCTCCGTCCACACACGCACACTTTTTACTCTTATACTCTGTCTTTGGCCTTTTTATCCTTTTTATTGTAAAGAGCTGAAACCAAGTATCTGCTGTTTGTGACGTTCCAACAAATTGAGCTGTGATTGGTCAGAGACAGACAGATTCCTTCGTTTGATCTTTACAGGAGGGTTAGAAAGAAACCTCAAACTGTTTAAAAAGTGTTTTGACTAGAAGATTCCACCTTGTTTTAATGTTGTGTGTGTGTGTGTGTGTGTGTGTGTGTGTGTGTGTGTGTGTGTGTTGTCTCAGACGACGCGTTCGAGCCGCTGCGTGTGGACGCGTTCTCCAGCCCCCCCGAGCTGCCGGACGTGATGAAGCCCCAGGACTCGGGCAGCACGGCCAACGAGCAGGCTGTGCAGTGAGACACACCCGGATCCAGCTGTGTCTGTGTGTTCGAGGGGGATCCGGGGTGTGTGTGTGTGTGTGTGTGTGTGTGTGTGTGTGTATGTATGTGGTGTGTATGTGGTGTGTGTGTGTGTGGGGTCCTGTGTGATGTGGCTGGAAAAAAAAAAACGTTTCAATCTGGACATCGGCGCTCACACCTTCTGACACACGGTGTGTTTAAACACAGATGTCGAATCTCCACCTCATGCAGCCTGGGACGTGTGTGTGTGTGTGTGTGTGTGTGTGTGTGTAAAGAGGTGGTGGGTAAGTGACAAAATTAACAAAAACCATTACTTCTTATTTAATTCATGTTCCACATAATATTCATGTGGAATATTAGTGTGTGTGTGTGTGTGTGTGTGTGTGTGTGTTGACGAGCTGTATTAACAGTACACGCTGTGTGATTGTTAATTATCATTAATAGTATAAGTCACGTCCTGGTTACGTTGCCCCGGAGCGCGGGAGGTTTAAGAGCCGCGTTCGAGGCGCACGTGAGCCGACTCCTGAAGGGCTTAATAATCTCGGGGCTGAGACGGAGCACGTGCGCGTCGGAGCGCGGAAAATCACGCCAGCCGTAAACGCGCGTCTCTCAGAGCTGCACGCGCGCTTCGTACACCACACAGAGCGTGTGACGCGCAGGTCATCTCATAACAACATTTAGTATTAATGTGTTGTACACCCCCCCTTTTTCCCTTGCTCTGTGTGTGTGTGTGTGTGTGTGTGTGTTTGTGACAGCTGATCATGTTTTTTTTTTTTTTTGTGTAATTTATGCAGTGTTAGTTTAAGAAAAAAAATCCTTGTATTCATTTCCCTTATTTTTTGTATTTAAACCAAAGGGGAAGTGTAAGTGGGCATGTTTGGGGTGTGTGTGTGTGTGTGTGTGAGACAAAATGGTGTGTGATATTTTGCAATCCCGTGAAGAACAAGGCGTCTCTGTTTGAGTTTGATCCAGTGCTGAAATGTTCACCCCCAAACAAACAAAAACTGTTTCATGTGATAAGGAACTCGACAAACTCCTCCCCCTCATCCCCCCCTCTCTCCCCTCCTTCATCCCCCCCCCTCCTTCTCAGTGCTGAGAATTGTTCCTCACATTGCTTTTTCAGTTCAAATAAAAAAGCAAAAAAGACCTGATGAACAAATTGCAGCAGTGTGATTCTGTCCATGTCTGCGACTCTGTACTCCTCAGGTTATTTATAATGATGTATAATGTCCAGGTGTTTGGGAGACATGGTGGTGGAGAAGGTCTTGGGTTCTGTGTGCGTGGAGTTTGCATGTTCTTCCCCTGCTTGGTGGGTTTCCTCCAGGTTCTCCGGGTTTCCTTCCACAGTCTAGTCTAGTTTGCATTCCCAGATTGCCCGTAGTGTGTGTGTGTGTGTGTGTGTGTGAGAGAGAGCCCCATAATGGACTGGCACCCCGCCTTGTGCCCCATCAGTCTCCTGGGACAGGCTCCAGGTATGTGTTGGAGTGTATAGGTATGGTGAAGTGTGTACAAGTGTATATAGGTGTGTTTAGGAGGTGTATATAGAGGTGTGTTTTGGAAATGGAAAAAGTGCACAATATTTTCAGCAAACATTGATGCATAGTTACTTGTTATGCCATAAATTGAACAAAAATAAAAACATTATTATGGTACTGTGCAAAAGTTTGGGCACCCCAAGTATTCCAGAGTCTCAGATTCTTTTCACAAGGTTTCAGACGTTAATCAGCTCGTTAGATCTGACGCATGGCAACAGCTGTCATTAGTAAATGCCAATTTCAAAGCTTTACAAATACTTTGACTCTTCAAACCTTGTGCACTCACTTGCAGACACTAAACAACCATGGGTTCCTCTAAGCAGCTGTGTAAGACTCTGAAAATGAAAGTTATTGACGCCCACAATGCAGGAGAAGCTACAAGAAGAGCAAAGCGTCGTCAGCTTGCAGTTTCCACAGTGAGACATGTAATTAAGAGATGGCAGTTCAGGGGAACTGTGGAGGTCAAGATGAGATCTGGAAGACCAAGATTCTTGGAGAGCACTGTTCATATGCTGGTCAGAAAGACGAATCAAAACCTCCATTTAACTGAAAAAAACCTGCAGGAAGATTCAGCAGACTCAGGAGTGGTGGTGCAGCGTTCCACAAGACCTTCATGGAAGAGTCGGCAGAAGAAAACCTCACCTGCGTCTCCTTCATAAAATCCAACGTCAGACGTACACTAAAAAAAATAACTCTGTGACTGAACTTATTTAAATCATGTAAAGAATTTCCATGTGATTTAACGGCATTCTTTCTGCATTAAGCAATTTACAGTAGTACTTCTATTGGATCGGACTACACGGGTCAGCCTTCTCCCCCCATGCGCATCAGTCAGCCTTGGCCACCCATGACACGAGCAGTTCACCAGTTTTCCTTCCTTGGATCACTTTTGGTATGTCCTCACAAGAGCTGCAGTGTTGGAGTTGCTCTGACTCAGTCGACATCACAATCTGGTCCTTCTCACAGCAGCTCCATTTTCAGCATCTCGTTACAATGGTGGCTGAAAGCGGGAGGGAAATAGACAGCAAGTGAAACTTTTTTCCTAAAGTTGATGTGTTGGATGCAGAAAAAATGCCCAAGCATTACGATGTAAGTGACTGTGAGAAGGGCAAAGTGATCCAAGAACGAAAACCAGTGAACCTGGTGACACAGTTATGGATGGCCAAGGCTCACTGAAGCACATGGGGAGTGAAGGCGGGTCCATTTGGTCCGATCCAATAGAAGTACTACTGTAGAACAAATTGAGGAAAATGTTAATGATAGAATATTATCATTTTGTATGACAGGTGGTCATAATGTTATGGCTGATTGGTGTGTGTGTGTGCGTATATTTACACTTTTCAGGAAAAGAAAAACGGTGTGATGTGTATAATATTAATAATATCAATATAATGTATAGCAATAAGTTTAGTATAATTTTTTTCTTATAAAAGTTTCTTTTTTTCTTCTTCTTGTTTTACATTGTATTCAATATATATTAGTTGTTTTGCACAACCCCACCTACAGTATGTTTTAGCTAAACCTTATTTGTATACCAATAAATATGGCCAGAGATTCTCTTTTGAGCCTGTTTAAAATGAATCAGACTCTATTCTCAAGATTTTTTGTGATAGTGCATGTAGTTTCACACTCCAGTGACTATAATCAATTTAGGTGTAATCAATAAAGACTTAATAATGTGAAATGGTAACCTGACCTGTAAAGTATAATTAAGGGGCAAAACTTTCATTATCCTCAGTCACTGTCACCATGGCCAAGAAGAAAGAGCTCAATCATGATCTTCTTATGCCCATAGCTACAAGGCAGTTTTGGAAGAACTGGATGTACCTTTATCAACCGTACAGACTATCATCAAGAAGTTCAAGATGTTCAACACTGTCGAAAACCTGGATAGGTGTGGCAGGAGGCGAAAGTATAAAGATCTGCCGTGATGCAAACAACAACTCCTGTGTCACCACAAAAGCTCAACCAAGCAGTGGAGACGGTGTCAAGATCCACCATGCAGCAAAGTCTGCATCTGTGGTCTCCATGGATGTCGTCCCAGATAGCCGAGCCGTCTAGTCATCCATCCTCTGGTCAGACGAGCTTAAACTGGAGCAAGAATACCATCCCAACGGTCAAGCATGGCGGTGGTCGCCTCATGCTAATGGGACGCTTCTCTGCCAGTGGTACAGGTAACCTTGTTAAGACAGATGGTATTATGAAAAAGGAGGGGACTCTCAAAATACTTGATGAAAACCCGGTGGGGTCAGTACACGAGTTCACCCTGTCAGAGGATAATGAGCCGAAGCAGGCGGCCAGGAACAACAGCGTTAATGTTCTGGAGTGGCCGAGTCAGAACATGGCCTGAACACAACCGAGATGTTGTGGAGAGAGTTGGAGATCAGGTCCAGGGCGAGGAGGCTTTCCGCTCTCCAACAACTGGAGGCTTTCGCCAAGGAAGAGTGAGGGAACGTTCCGGAGCAGAGCGGCAGAAGTCCCGTGGAGGCCCACATGCAGCGTTTACACGCCGTCATTAACAGCAAACGCTTTTCTATTAATCAGTACAACATGTGATTTTTGAATATTTGTCAATAAAAACCCATAAATGTTCCTATTTCTTGAAATATCACGTTATTTATCATTTCTTTCATTGATTGTCACATACATTTATGAAAGTATCATAAAACTCATTCGTCACAGAAGACAAATCAAAACACTAAAAAAGGGTGTAAATAATTTTGAGCACAAACTGTATCTGTGGCGTTTAATGAAACGTCTTATTGTTGCACATCGACAATCTTTGCTGTCGCGCTTCTTAATGACGTCACTCGCGTGTTTCCTGTTTTCTGCGCTTCAACCAATCATCGCGCTTACTGTACGGCACGTGACCACGCCTACCAGGTGTAGCCACGCCCTAGTCCTGCACGCGCAGCTCCGCGGGTTTAGCCGTCCGGACCGAGAGATGACCTCAGGTGACCCGGTGAGTGAAACAGGGGGCGGGGGCGGGGCTAGTCAGAGTGACACGCTGCTAGTTAACCAGTACACTGTTAGCATAGCACTGTTAGCATAAACACACAGTTCACGTCGAGGTGTTTATGGTGTTAAATCTCGTGCAGTGTGACGTAATGCTCCAGGTTTTAGAAAATAAACGAACACTGCAGTTATTTCCTGTTTTAATAAACATGACTGTTTTCATTAGAAGTCTTGACTGAAGCAACAGCAACAGAGTGTAAACACTGTGGATTTAACTTACGGACATGGAAGTGACTGTGAGAGTTGTTCAGTGTATATATATATATATATATATATATATGTGTGTGTGTGTGTGTGTGTGTGTGTGTGTGTGTAAATCCCAGGCACAGACGGCCGGCAGACGGGCGGCTGCGGCTGCGGCGGGTCGTCTGGTGATGGACCTGCTGCAGTCGGACTGGGAGCCTCTGTCTCACCGGGAGCTGGAGCAGCGTCTGGACCAGGCCGTGGAGGAGATCCTGGAGGCGGAGCTGATGTCCGGCGTGCGGGGGCGGAGCGAGTGTGTGTTCACGCAGGACGAGACGACGATGCCACACACTGTGTCCTCTCCAGCAGGGCAGACACCGGGAGAACCTGCTTCAGGGAACCACCAGAACAGTGAGATAGAGGAGAACACTGCAGTCCAGGTCCGTCTCAGAGGAAGTGGTGGTGCTGCTTAGCTCCGCCCCTGATTTAACTGACATGGTGTCTTTTATTTGGTGTCTCGACTGATTAACATCGTCCGTCTGTCTGTCTCTCTCAGTGCATCGTGTCTCTCCTACAGAAGCTGAAGTGGAGTCACAGTCAGAGCCGTATGACGGGGAGAGCGCGCTTGTCCTTGTCCCACACGGTCTCTCTGTCCCTCTCTCTGCTCTCGTCTCGTCTCAGCTACCGCTCCGTGTCCTCCACCTTCCGCCTGGAGAAAGGGAACGTCCACCGCATCTTCTTCTCCTTCTGCCACAGAGTCAGCGCTCTGCAGGCTCAGATCATCCGCTGGCCCTCCGGTGTGTGTGTGTGTACAGACACCCCCATACACACACACACACACACACACCCCACACATCTGTAAACACAGTGTAAATGGGGTTTAACTGCAGCGCAGTGAGGATGTGATCTTAAAGGCGGTGTGTAAGGTTACACTATGAAAAACTGTCGCTGTCGTACCCGAGCAGGTAATGTGGTTAATATGATCCTGTCACACAACGACTTCCAGTTCCAGAAGTATTTGCACCCCTGGGCACAGGTGGAAAGAGTAATAAACCTTTGTATTCGAGTAAAAGTACTGAAATTGTGTAAAGTAGTGAAATTTTACTGAAGTACAAGTAAAGTTACTGTTATAAAAATCTACTCAAGTAAAAGTAAAAAGTAGCTCATAAAAAATCTACTCAATTCAATTCAGTGAAATTTTATTTGTATAGTGCATTTAACAATCGACATTGTCACAAAGCAGCTTTACACAATCAAAAGAATTATAAAAGTTTGTATGAGAAGTGAACATGTATGAATCAGAGTAAACTTACTCAGTAGTGGCCGTGCAGTGGTTTCCGGAGTGCAATTATTTTTCCTTCCCCATTGCATTAATTTTAATATTTTTAATTTTCATTTTTTTTTTTTACTCAGTAGCGAATATGATTTCAAATGTAGCGAAGTACAATACATAAAAAAACATACTTCAGCAAAAGTAAAATTACAGATTTTAAAAACTACTTTAAAAAGTAGAAGTACACAAAAAAAATCTACTTAATTACAGTAACGCAACTAAATGTCATTCGTTACTGTCCACCTCTGGCCCTGGGGGGAGAGGGGATTTTTAAAGGGGGCGTGGCCTTGCTGTAGTAGTCAGGTAGTTTAATCACACTCTGTAGGTACGAGAGAGACCCGAGAGGAGATCATGATCAGAAGAAGGGGTTTATGGGTAACGACGCTCACTGATGAGAAGCAGTACTTGGTGCTGCTGGATAAAACGGACAGTTTGGAATTCCTCAACACCAACTGAGTCTTGAGTTAGTTTAACAATAAACTATTACTAATACTGCAGTTTCCATCAGGATTAAAGATTTATCTTAAACGCAGCGATGTTCCTTTACTTGTAATCGAGTTGTTCTGTTGCGTCCTGTTTTTGTTTTAATTGCTTGAGATGTTTGGTGTTGGTGTTGTGGCAGGACACATTTCTGTTTTCCTCTTTGAGTGTGGTACGAGAACATTAAGAGCCATGTTGTGTTTATTTTTCCTTCACTGTAACAGAATTGGCTTTTTTCTTTATGTAATTTATTTATTCATTGTTTGTGAAACACTGCCCCCTAGTGGACAAAAGTATCACAGACTGTACGTTTCTTCCGCTCTGTAGGTCAGGAGGCGTCAGATCTCCTGCTCCCTTTCTCCAGCCGACTCGGTTGGAACGAGAAGCTCGAGCAGAAGGGCCTCCCTAAAGTCCTGGGCGTGTTGGGCCACACCCGCATCCTGATCCGCCCTCCTGCCAGCAAGCAGGACTCCAGGCGGCCCAGGAGGCGGTCTCACCCGGACGCGTGGTTAAACCTGGAGCTGGCGTGTGACGCAGAGGGTCGTTTCATCCACTGTAGCGTCAGCCGAGGTTCTCAGAGGAACCGAGGTGACGCCCTGAGTCAGAGATTAGCGCAGCACCCGGAGCTCCTCCCCTCCGGATCCTGCCTGCTAGCCGGAGCGGGATACCCCCTCTCTGAGCGCGTCCTCACCCCGTTCCGTCCCGCATGCAGCCCGCAGGAGATCCTCTACAACGGGGAAGTGGAGACGCACCTGAGGCGTCTGGAGCAGGCCATGTCCGACCTGAAGGAGCGCTTCGGGAGACTGCGCCGTCTGGACACGGGGAGGAGCGAGAGGGCCGGCGCTGTGGTGCTGACGTGCTGCGTCCTGCACAACGCGCTGCTCACCCAGTGGCGGGCGGGGAAACATACCGGGGCAGAAGAGCAGGAGGAGGAGGAGGAGGAAGAGGAGGGGGGGAGGGAAGCGGAAGCTGGAGTCAGGTGGAGAGAGGCGGTGGCTAACCTGCTGTACTGCGCTCTGGAGTCAGGGGCGGAGTAACCGCAGAACGTCACACAGCGTCGTTCAGGTTTAAGGGCTGGGCGTCACTCAGGAGGTTTCCATAGCGATACCTTTTTTTTTTCTAAAGCAGAATTTTACGATCCATTTTAATAAAAATAAAACCGTGTTAAAGGTGATGTGTGAGCACAGCGATGCGGGACGAGGAGGGGAGGCTGCTGGAGGAGAAGCGCTGTGATGAACCTGAGTGACGACGACGCTCTGACCCAGTCGTCTAGACATCACCATTTGGTCCTTTGTCAAACTCGATCAAATCCTTACTTGTGCCTTACTTCAAACCCATCTAAATGTTCACTCTGTGCCTAATACATCTCTTATACGGGTGTAGACTCTGTACGTTTAGATGGACTGTGTGAAACGCTCAGGAACTTAACCATCAATAAAGACGACTTTAAATGCTGAGATATTTGAGCGACCTGGAGGTGCAGTAATGATTAAACAAACAGCTCAACTGCACAGGACGTTTACGTCGCCTCTTTTATTCAGAGGGAGACGGATTTACGCCTTAGTGTATATTTAATATGCGAGTGTTTCATGTCTACATTTATTACAGCAAACTGTGAAATGTTAAATGTTTATTTTCTGATTAAAAATCCTGTAAATTTTTTTCCCCTTACAGTTTCTAAAAAGATTTTTTTTTTAAATAAAAGGCAATCATTTACACACGACCGTACAAAAGACAGCGGGTGTAGCGATTAGCACTCACACCCCAGGGTGCGGGTTCAATTCCCACCTCGGGGTCTGTGTGTGTGTGTGTGTGTGTGTGTGTGTGTGGGTGGAGTTTGCGTGTTCTCCCCGTGCTTGGTGGGTTTCCTCCCACAGTTCAAAGAAATGCAGATTAGACTCTAATTGCAGATTCCCCTCAGTGTCCCGTGTGTCCTCTGCCTCGCGCCCCAAATCTCTAGAGAGAGAGAGAGAGAGAGATCTCTTAAATTTCTAAACCTCATAAAACACTAACTCAGTCTTTATATAACTAGGTTTTATTATCATTATTTATATACATTGTGAAATGACAGCTGTTCCCAGAGTTAAAGAGTTAATCCTGATTCTGAGATGCAAACGAGCAGCCATGATTAACCAGTGGAAATGGGGCGGGGTAAATTAATCAGTATTTACATACAGTTTGCAGATTTGTTTAATTAGGAGTTAAAATGTCTGTTAATCCCCAGGCTTAAGAGGGGCAGTGTTGCTCAGATGGCTAAGACTTGGGGTTCTGATCAGAAGGTTGTGGGTTCAAGTTCCATCATCGTCAAACTGCCCCTGTTGAGCCCTCGAGCGAGACCCTTAACCCTGTCCCCTCCAGGGGGCGCTGCATCCCGGCCGACCGCCTGCTCTGACCTCAGCGTCCTAACTGAGATATGTGAAGGAAAAAAAAAACCTTCTCTATCACTGTTCCAATACTTATGGACCTGCCTGCAAATGAACAAAGTCCATAATTTTTTAAACTCTTCAGAAAATAATTAAACTCAATTTAATATTTGTTTCTTGGCATTTATTTTATTCTGACACACACACACACACACACACACACACACACACCTGAGCAGATCAGTCAGGAAGTAAAACACAGGAGATGAAGATCTACAAACACGTGAATAAAAACACGTGAGGCTTTAATGCTGGGCGGACAGGGAAGCAAGTGCGTCTGAGACGGCGTCATTTTTGGGCGTGGTCGCGGCGTCCTGCGCCAGGCTGCTGATGGCACGCGCCAGGTTGTTGATGGCTTCGATCTTTCTCTCCTCCAGCGCTTTCTGCTGAGCCCACATGTTCAGCTTGCGCTCCTGGAGCTCCAGATAAAGTTGCAGAACGTCCTGGGGAGGCCGGGTGGGGGCAGGGGAAGGTGCAGGGGCGGGGCCGGGGGCCTTGACGGTGGGCGTGGGCAGGATGGGCGTGTAGCGTTTACTTGCCATGGCTACCTCCAGCTTGGTGTTGCTTAGCTTGGCTTTGCGCTGAGCCTCGACGTCCTCGTAGCTGCGGCCGAGAACCTCGTGCATGGCCCTGAAGAACTCCCAGTGCACGGCGTGGAGTCCCAGGCGCTTAGCTCGCTCCGCGTTCTTCCTGTACGTCGCTAACATGTTCCTCCACTTCAGGTCGCACTCGAAGGCTCGGGCCGGGACGTCGGCGTAACCTTCGGCTCTTAACCTCGCCATCACTCGCTCGGCCGCGCTCTCCCACAGCCTCTTCTTCTTACACACGGGCTGATCAAACTCCGCCTCCATGTCCAGACGCACGCGCACCAAGTGCCACGTGGCCTGTAACGTCCACACGAACTCTGGGGAAAAGAAACACACAGTAAAGTTTATTAAATACAGATTTATTTATCAAACCTCAGTTTAGACTTTAAAAAGTGATGAAGACCAAACCAAAAAAGTATGAATTCTAAAACAACAGAGGTTTCAGTTTATTCAAAATCTATTCTTATTTGACACGTACACGACTGTACACTGTGTGATATGCAGTGAAATGTTTATATGACTGTCGGTGACCTAAATGAGAAAGAAAAAATAAAAAGATATTACTGCAATTAAAGGTAGAGAATGTAGAGTATGTCCAGAATGTGCAATTTAAAAGGGTATAAGAGAGATGGGGATAAACATGCGGCAGATTATTTTCATCCTGTTCATTCTCATTCTAACGCAGTAGGGACGATATTCAATCGTTGGCTGGTACAATAAAGTATGATTTTATTAAAAGAATTTTTAAGTTCATAATTATTGTTCATTTTTGAAAATGAAAAATGAACTTAATTATTTATTTAAACTTCAACATTTTATACAAATAATTAAATTATCGGATATAATAAATCTGATATAATAAATCTGATATATATAGATGAATATTATAAACATGAAAATCAATTACATTTATATATGTAAGGATACTGAAAATATCTAACTATAAGATGTCTAATGGTGTTTTTTTAAGTTCTAAAAAAAATTTTCTCCCACAAATAAATGGTGAAATACATTTTGGTAGAAGAAAATGATCAAAATTGTAAACTGTCAGGTAAATAATTGGCAGTAGTTAGAAACTTTCTCAGAGTTTTTTTTCTATTGCAAATTATTTACCTGACAGTTTACAATTTTGATAATTTTTGTTACAATAAATGTGATGTTTATAACATTTTGTCCATTTTCTCAATTTTGGATTTTATTATTATTAAAAAAAAATATTTTAGAATTAAAGTGAAATAATTCTTTACACACACACACACAAAAAAAAAATTCTGACTTTTTTTTTTTTTTTTTAACTCCACGCAGGGTTTAATCCCAATCCTGCGCTCTGAAACACAACTAGTGCACTTCACATGGCTTGGTGGTCGTGACGTCACGCCCTACATAGTGCACATATCCAGGAGGTAATGCGGTGGTTTGTGATTCCGCCATGTTGAGTTACCTGTTTTGGGCTTATCGGTGTCCAGCGTTGAAACTGTGCTGGTTGTATTTTCCACCTCGATGCTGTCCGTGACTATCGACTCAATTACCTCCATTCTGTCATATAAAGTGTTTACAATATTTATTTTATTATTTTTACATTTAACTTGCCACAAGCGTTGATGCTGATCGGACACTGTGGAGTTTAACAACGCCCGGTCTGCTAGCGATGACCTCTTCACTTTCAGCGGCGATGATTATAACAACGACCTGCCGTTCAGCGATTTCTGTAGGGGATTATGGGAAATGTAGTCAATGATTGTTACGGACTCTTTTACCCGCCCTTAAACATCAGAATACAGCTAATGTTTGTTTCGTGATAACATTAAGTATGATGTAGTTACTCAAAATCAGTGTTAGGAGTTTTTTTTGTTTTAGAGTGCAACTTTATTTTATTCGAGGATAAATCCTAATTACGAACTACAACACCCATGAGCCTGAGGGAGGTGAACGCCAATAATGCGCGCGCGCCCCCTTCTTTTCTCTTTCCGTCGATTTTTTTAAAGATGGCGTCGGTGCAAAAAACCGAGACGGTGGCGTTTGTTTGAACGCATGAACCCGGGCCTGAGGGAGGGAGATTAACGGGAAATCGTTTCCAGACTTCGTTAAATCATTAAAACACAACCAGATATGAAATGATAAATAACTGCCGTAAAGTTTAGACTTCGCTCGAGGGCCTACATTCGGGCCTACGGTGGTGTTTATGGAGCGGACGCGGTCGCTGAAAAAACTTCATTTCCCAGCAGCACTTTCGACAGATGACGTCATTAACACGGTTGTAATTTTTTGCCTTTGAATTGGTTACTGTAGCTAGCATTTTATTTAAGTTATTTCTTTTTTACATTTAAGTTTTTTTACATACAGTTGTAAAAGTAAAAGCAAAAAAGAATTGTTTTTTTGTGTGTGTGTGTGTGTGTGTGTGTGGGGTGGGGGTGGGGTTGGGGTTGAAGTTGTTTTAAAACAAAAATGGCAACCCAGGCAGAACAATTAGAACCCCACCCCAGAGGCCGTACGGACACGCCATCTCCGTCCCCCGAGTCTTCTCTGTCCTGGTGCCTGGTCCAGCTGAACCGATCCGGGCCTGACCCCAAACCCTCCAAGGCGGGCCAGTGGAGGGCGCTGGTGGCCATCCGCACACACCACATTAAAGGAGGAAGCAGCAGGATCGGGCGGTACCAGGCGCATGGTGGCTTGCCCCCACTACTGGCCATCCTGCGCAGACCCGAGAGCTCCAGGAAGATCCTGGACCTGACGCTCAGCATCCTGGCCAACTGCTGCACGGAGAAGGAGACGCGAACCGAGGTGAGGGACACACCGCTAGACATCAGACGGTTGATCTCTGACCTTTACACGTTTACACTATCACTGTAATGTGAACATGAAGGAAAACACGAAGAACATGAAGGAAAACACTCAGCATTTAACTTGCACTGGATTCAAACACACACTGTAGAGGATAAAATCTCTTTACTGATTAAAGTTACAGTTCTGATTGAACTAAAAGCCTTTCTGCCTCAGGTACTGCGGCTGGGCGGAGTTTCTCTCATAGGTGAGTTTCTAATCATACTGTCAGACATTCTGTCACACACACACATATTTAAATATCACCATCACTTTTTGGATGAAGTGAAACATATTTAGGCTGTTCACCGTTGTGTGTGTGTGTGTGTGTGTGTGTGTGTGATTCCCGTGCTCAGTGGAGGTCCTGAAAAGGCATGCGTCAGTGGAGACGGTGGAGAACCGGGCAGCTCGTGCTTTGGGGAACCTCGCCATGGACCCAGAGGGTTCTGCGCAGATTCACTCCACAGGTTCGTGCTGACACTTGTCAATCAAATAAATCCCGGGTTATTTGGGGGCATTTCTCTTGTATTCCATAGAACACTAGACGTAAGTGATGTCATGGGTTGTTGATTCACATGGAAGTCCAGATATAAACCAGAACTGACTGTCTCTCTCTCTCTCTCTCATGCAGGCGGTGTTCCTCCTCTCCTCCTCTGCCTGTCCCTGTCCAGCTCTCCGTCGTCCCCGCCCTCTCCCTCCATCACCTCTCCTTCTCCAGCCGCGTCGTCGTCCACACTGGAGCGTGCCCAGTCAGCCGCCCGCGCTCTCTTCTACCTCTCAGACACGCCCTCCAATCGCCTCTCCCTGCTCTCCCAGGGTGCCCTGCCTGCCCTGACATTCTTCCTCGCCCCCGAGTTCCCCCTGGGCCTGAGACGGGCGTGTCTCCGCGCTCTCCATGAGCTGACGCGGGGCTGCGGCGCAGAGTGCGCCCGGGAGGTGTCTGTCTCTGGAGTGCTGTCTCACCTCGGCCCGCTGGCGTCCGGAGACGGAGACGAAGGTGGGGCTCTTGAGGAGCTGGCGCTAAAGACTCTGGCTAATCTGTGCTCTCAGGGCTGCTTGCGTCCCCTGGTGGGCTCGCTGGGTGTCATTCAGAAGTTCACGGAGGAAGTGAAGAAGGATCCGCTGAAAGGCAGCGTGCTGTTCAAGGCTCTGTGTTTGTGCTGCAAAGAGGCGGTGAACCGCGCAAAGGTGAAGGAGAGCGGCGGACTCGAGGTGCTGATCAGCTTCCTGGCGGCGTATCGGCACCACCCTTTGACGCGATTGGCCGTCATGGCGTGTTTGGACTTTGTGTATGACGAGGCGGCTCTGGAGCAACTGCAGGAACTCGGTCTGGTCCCACTTCTGGTCACGCGCCTCGTCGACCTCGCCCGGGGAGACGAGTCCAAGGTGGATGCCGGGCATACGATGAGCCCTCAGGGCGGCGAGCTCGGCTCCTGTTTCGACTCGTTTGACTTCCCTCCTCCTGAGGGGGGCAGAAAGGAGGAGGTGGGGAAGGAGCAGGGTAACTCCAGCTTCCTGAGCCTCAGGTGAACTTCTCAATCACTGGATTAACCTACTGTGCTTATGTTTCTTTTGTTTTGATTTTTAACCCTGTTTGTGTGTGTTTAGGTCCTGGCTGCTCACCGAGGGTTTAATCTCATCAGAGGTGGAGCTGACGTACTCACCCTGCAATTCAGATACGGATTCGGGTTCTCCTTATCCCATCTCTTCTCCTTCCTCCTCTTCCTCGTCTTCGTCTTCACCGTCTCCTCTCACTCCTGGTGACGTTTCTCCATCTCCAGCTCAGCCGCCAAAACCCGTCTCCTGTCTGTCTGCACGGCACAAACCCTGCCGCCCCCCCTCCTCTTCCTCCACCCCCACCCCGCAGCCCAAACCTCCCGCCTCTCCCTGTAAAGCTTCGTCCCCTCCAAGAAAGCGCGCTCGCACGTCTTCTCTGTCGTCCTCCTCTTCCTCCTCCTCTTCTCGTTTGAGCCTCGTCTCCTTGGATGTTCCGCCGGGGATACAGAAGACGTCGGCGTACCAGCACCCGTACCAACTTGAGTCATGGGCGCCGGAGTCTCCCATCCTGCTGCTGCTCTCCCGCTTCTCCCACGCCGCCGACCCGAGCGGCGCGCTCATCACCGCGCCCGTGTTCTCCGCCCTGCTCTACTACCTAACGCGGCACCGAGAGCCGAGCGGACGCTGCTGCCGCATCCTGATGAGGATCACCTGCAACCTGAACTGCCTGCAGCCGCTGGTCCGGACCGGAGCCGTCGCTCTCATCAGGCACCGCCTCTGCGTCCGGGACGCGGCCCGGCCAGGGGGGACGGAGAGACAGTCGGACAGAGTGAAGGCTAAAATCAGGCAACTTGGTGTGTTTCGTCGCGTATTCATTCTTTTTATTCTTTATCTTCTGGTTTGATTTTAAAGGTCCCGTATTTTCCTCCCTGCAGGCGAGTGGCTGCTGAGCAACCTGCGCATCCAGAGTGAGACATCGTTCGGTTCCGGGGTTCTCACCCACATCGTCCTGTCGGGCTCGGAGAGCGATAAACGCCACTGTGCCCTCTCTCTGCCGCTCATCATCAGGTCCGTCCAGCCACGTGTGTGTGTGTGACAGAGATCAGAGACCAGACTTAAGTGATAAGTGGTTTCTTTTTTTCCCCTTTTGCAGTAACCGAGTTCTCCTGAAGAAGCTGCTCCTGGACAGCGGCGGTCTGATCTCAGCTCTCGAACCTCTCGTCTGTCTGGAAGACGACGGCGCCGATAAATGCAGAGCGTTCCTCTCCGCTTGGATCTGTCCACCTGAACACGCCTGTGCTTCCAAATATCACTCGCTGTACGCGTCGCTCCTGATTGGATGCTTGTCTAGTCTCCTGGCGGGGTCTAAGGTCAAGGAGAGTCCCGGTGCTTTGGAAAGTCCACAGCAGGATAAGGATTCCCCTTCCTGTCCGTGTCCGTACGAGGTATCCAGTCACGACATGAGCTTCCTGTTGGACGACGGGAGTCTGATTCCGGCCAATCGAGGAGCGGTTTCCGGCGAGGTGGGCGTGGCTGAGGTGGAGTCAGAGTACTTCCGCGCGTTACTGACAGGCAGGTTTGATGAAGCGCAGCGCTCCAGCGGAGATGCCGTGCATATCCGGGACGTGACGCGGGGAATGCTGCTGCCCGTGCTTCATTATCTTCACGGCTGCAGGATGGACGGAGACGGGCGCTGCGTCATTTTGTCCTCGCTGTTCTCCGGAGGTCTGATGAGACACACGGCGTTTCAGGACGCTCCTCTAGCGGAAGTGATGATGGGAGCCAGTCGCTTTTTGGTTCCCGGGTTACAGAAGACAGCTGAGGATGTGTGTGTCTCTGTGCTGTCCTCCCTTGCGTCCGAGGTTGGCGATGCGTCGAAACCTTCAAACCCCACGGACGAGGATGGCGAGGACGCCTCTCTGCCTTCCATCCTGCCTCAGGCCTACTGGTTCTCCCAGCGCTACTCCTACGCCCGACTCGGATCGTCCTGCTTGTCCATCCTGCTGCGTCCTCAGCTGCCTGCGTCCGTCTCCTCAGACTGTCTCGTCCGTCTGGTCCGGCAGGCGGACAGCACTGAGAGTCTGCGCCAGGACCTGCTAGGTCTCGTCACCGCGGCGCTCAGCAGCTAACGCCGCTAGACAGGCGAATCGATTCTAGGACGCGCCAGATCTGTTCACACTGAACTTTTTTTTTTTTTTCCGTTTCCACAAAGTAAAAAACTTGCTGATGATCAGCTCCGTTAAAATCTTGCGAAGACCGCGCTTTACATCCCTGACCATTCTGTTAAATACATAAAATTTTTTCAAACATCAGCCAATCAGATAGAGCCTTTGAGTCACATGATCAACAGTTCCATTCTTACTGACACAAACTCCTCGAGTGTTGGACATTTAGGACCGGCTGAGGTCTCTTGTCCTCTGATTAGCTCCTGATGTTAGTGTAATCTGCATAGCAAGCACCCGGTCCAGGTCGCGTGTACGTTCTGCACGTGCTCAGTATGGCTCCAGACCTGCTGACCTTCAGGCCACTCGTGTAAGAGCTCTGAATTTTAACATCGCTACAATGAGTGATCACTGAAACACCCCAGGTTTTAACTTCACTCCTTCTGAATCAAATCATCAGGTCAGAGTTTGAATCTGGAATGATTGACAGTTGTGCGTCAAGTTTACACTAAAGCCCTGGGAAGCCCCGCCCCCTTTTAACTCTCTCACACGAGCAATGTTTAACGTTAGAAATGCAGCGAGCTCACTCTGTCGCGATAAACAGAGAATGTTTCAAGGCCGTTGCTTAGCAACGCATCACGTGGGGGTCTATATCATGTGGGCGTGTCGGTGTGGGTGTGTCAAACTCTTCTTCCTTTCAGGCGTCTAATGAATTTAATGTGATGGAACAACGAGCTGAGTCGAGGCTAAACGTTATGTTCAGAGTTTTTGGCTCGGCGTGCGCCTTCTGGTCACGTGTCCACTTTTTACTTCATTAAATATTCTGTCCGTCTCCATTTAAAAAAAGAATTGAATCGTGTAAAACAGACGAGCGTGGGACGCGACACGACTCGACTCCGTCTCGTGTGAAGGGTCCGTTCTGTTTACGACGTTTATTCTCCTCGTCTTCGGTGTGAACGAACCTTTAGAAGGGACGCGGCGGAGAATGAATTCAGAGCCAGTGCTGAGGACGAGAGGAACAAAAGTTAAGATTATATCATATATTATTTTATATATATATGTATAGAGAGAGAGAGAGAGAGAGAGTGGGGTACTTGTGCGCTGCGTATATGACGCGGCTTCAGATATTTTTCTCGATTCATTTTGTGGCTCCTTTTTTTTTTTTTTTTTTTTGGTTTGTAAAATGTGCCATTCCTGGTTTTTGTATTTTTATTATTATTATTATTATTATTATTATTATTTTAGGTGACGTTGAGGAACGAGGTGTCACACGAACCTGTCCTTTATGATCTACGTTATCGATGGTGCATCGAAGAGCCACTTTATTTCCTCACTCGTGTATCTGTGATATAAAACACACACACACCCGCAGGTGTAGCTTGTGCCGCTGTACAGTGTACGATTATGTCAGGGATAGAATAAAGTTTGTTCTATTTTTCCATTCCCTTATTTTGTAAAAACACACACACACACACACACACACACACACACACACACACACACACACACACACACACACACACACACACAGAGTGTATCAGATGTCATGAAGAGAATGTTATCAGAAGATATTAGAGACAAGTTTCCTTGTGAAGTATGGAAAATAAAAACGCCTCCCACACGTAAACGTTGTTTATGTTGTTTATTTCAGTCACTGTTACAGTTTGGTTCTGATGCAGTGGTTTTAGGTTGCGCGGGTCCACGCGTGGCCGCCGGGTGGCGCTCAGTGGTGATGTGAGTGCTCGTAGCCGGTGGGCAGAGGGTTGGTGTGGGAGTTGTGGAACAATGAGTGGTTTCCGTCACCCCACGGCCACGGCTGTGTGAGAGAGAGAGAGAGAGAGAGAGAGAGAGAGTCAGTCACACACACACACACACACACACACACACACACCTGGCATCAGGCATCACACCCCTCATCTTTGTTTAAAAGTTTCTTCTCCCATTCTGACGTTGATTAGTTTCCAAGAACATCGTGAACCGTCCCTGTACCACAGCTCTGTCCTGAAGACCTGAAGCTCCTGACACTGGAGGCTCCTTCCATACATGTTACACAAACACATTTCCCCTTGCAGAAAATCACAGACGAGCTGTTGCTATGGAAACGATAACCTGCACTACAGGTCAGAGCTGCTGTTATAGAAAACTAATCAACGCCGCACCTTCTGACCAATCAGAGCGCAGAAGTCTGATGTAAATAATGAAAGTCAACTAAATTAATCAGCAAGATTATTATTCTGTGTGCCAATAAATTTGTACACCCCTGTGATTAAACTTAAAAAAAAAAAAAAAAAAAAGATTTCTTTCAGAATCTAGTAAATATTCTTTAATAGCTCGTATTTGCAGATGTCCAGACTTTCCCGCGTTGCTCAGTGCTCTGGTGGCACACGGATATGAACTGATCCCTGGTGCTGCGTTTGTACCCCAGACTGTCCAGACAGGAAGTGGCGTGACACAGGAGCGGTACCTTGGTGCGGATGCGCAGGTGAGGATACGGGACGAACGTGGGCGGTTCGTGAGAGTGAGCGTTCATCTTCAGGTAAGCGTTCACCATGCACACTGCCACGCCCGGTAACGCCAGCACGAAGGTCAGGACCCGCCACGTCTTAACTGTGTGTGGAAAAACAAAACGTCATCGACATCGTCATGTCCCTGGTGAACTGATTTCTAAACCTGTAAGATTGATGTGTGCAGCCAAGTAATCAACCCTGACCAGGTAAACCCAACCCTGAATGTGCGTGAAAGAGAAAAGACAAATAAACAAACACAGTAAACACATCAGTCTGTTTTACTGCAGCACGAAAATGACATTTTGAGAAACTGTTATAAATTATGCAAAATGCTGCTAAAAATATTTGCTTATTGCCTTATTGCAATTAGATTTTTTATTAATTTTTTAAAATCACGTGAGATGTTAAAACCTGAGATGTTTGGTCAACCGTGTCCCTTTTGGCGCTCCATACACTCCAGTGTTATGAACAAGGCCTCCCTGTTTATTGTTTATTTGGTACAAAATTATACAGAAAAAAATTCTCTCTCATTTTTGCCTTTCTTATTTAAAATGAACAATTTGGCAATCCTCTAACGCCGGTTGTGGGAATTTAACTAAACTGAACCTTTAATGAGGAAACGTAGACGTGAACTCACTGTTTACAGAATATGACAAAAAGTTTATTGCTATTCAAAACCACTGAAAGTTTCCATGTCGTTTGACCACTAGGGGGCAGTAAAGCTAAATGTTAATTAGTCTTTCAGTTAATAGTCTTGTTTAAAAGGTGTGTGTGTGTGTGTGTGTGTGTGTGTGTGTGGGTGGGTGGGTGGGTGGGGGGGGGTGTTATGCTGCGTCAGTCAGGTGACACGTGTCTTCCATGAAAGAGCTCCATTGTTTTTATTATTCAGGTTTATTTTGTGAACAGACTGAGTTGATTAGTGGCCTTTCAACTCGTTTGTAGCTTTTTCAGGTCCACAAGCTTCATATCCGAACACTGCTGATGGTGAGGAGCCTCAGAACACACACTCACTCAGCCGGACCTCATGTTTCTATAGCAGGGTGTGTGAGGGGGAATGAAACCTAGAGAGAGAAAAAGACAGAGAGTGCACCTCCTCCGTCTTGGCCTCCGTGCGATGCGGCGGCGATGACGCGGCGAGCCACCGCAGACGACGCAGACGCAGCCATGTCTCCTGCAGAGCAGACGGTACAGTCGTGTAAAGTTTACCGTCATTGCAGATTAAACAATCAGGGCTAAAGTATAAAGAAGGCTCGTTAATCTCTCAAGCTCCTTGTGCTGTAAATGTACATGTTAGAATGTGCGCATACACACACACACACACACACACACGCACACGCACACACACGCACACGAGACAGGTGAATGTTATAAATTAGCTAGATTTAGTATTTCAGGATGTTGGTGAACAAGTGCTAAAGTGCCAAACCTTGAGAAAACAAATAAATTATATTATGATCAAAAGTTTGTGCACCCCTGACCCAAACCTTAGCCACACTGTTGTACAGAACGTCTCTGTGTTTCCTGTAGCGTTACAGTTACCCTTCACTGGAACTAAGAGGAACTTATCCAGCATGACAAGTTAACTTATAACGCTTATCCAGCATGACATGTGACATGCCTGTGAGATCCATGAAGCCGCCCCATGGAGACACGGTGTGTGAAGAGTGTGCTGGGTCAGGGGTCGGTCGCTCACAGTGGTTAAGGTGTTGGACGATGGATCAGACCAGACAGAACCGCACTGCTGCCTCTGGTGGGCCCTTGAGCGAGGCCCATAACCCTCAACTGCTCAGAGGTATAATCAGATAAAAATGGAAGTCGCTCTGGATAAGAACATCAGCCAAGTGTGGAAGATCTCACAGAGCCCTGACCGAACGCCACCACACTGAACCATCAGCTTTTAGATGAACTGGAACGTCCTCCACATCTTGACATCAGCGCGAGAGCTCACCAATGCAGGGGAACTACGGTTCAGAAGGCGCCAGGTTCAAATCCCACCACCACCAAGTTGAGCAAAGCCCTTAACCTTCAACCGCTCAGATTTATAATACGATAAGAATTTAAGTCGCTCTGGATGAGGGTCGTCTGCCAAACGTAATGCTCCTGTAGAGTGTCAGAATGAAGTCCATACACGCGCACACACACACACACACACACACGCGCACACACACCAAAATCTAGTGTCGAGCCTTGACAGGGGAACAAATCTGGTTACACAGGTGTGTGTGTGTGTGTGTGTGTGTGTGTGTGTGTGTGTGTGTGTGTGTGTGTGTGTGTGTGTGTGTGTGTGAGACAGTCGGGTAAATCCACAGGCAGACTCATGCAGTCTACAGTCTTGTGTTGTTAATCAGTGTACAGTTGAAAAAATTAAGTGAAGGTCAGTTCTGCTGATGATGAACGTGAGGCACTAAAGCGTTCCTGAGATCAGACTGAACACTGAAATAAAATACCTTTAAGTTTCGTAACTTTTGTTTTTAAAACCGTACGCAGAAACTCGACCTAATAAGCGTTACGTACAATATGTGTCTACTAAACACACATGTAATCATTAACGTGTCGAAATATGAACTCTGCTTTCATTTGTTTAATATAAACTCCTCCGGAGAAGGCGGTGGAGTCGGGACCCGAGTGTACGCAGCAGGAGCGTGACGGCGTTCCCCCCGAGGCCTGGTCCCGCTCTGCCCTTCAGCACGCGCCCTCGCGGCCCCGCGCCTCTGCTCCAGCAGGATCAGGATTAAACAGATGATCTGGATTAGTTACAGTCCTGCAGCGCGTGTTCTTGTCTTATGCAGAGAAGAACAAGCTCTCTAATGTGTGTCACAGGTCACATCAGTGAGGAAGGAAATATTTCTTAACAAGTGTGAAGACAACAACAGTGCTGTGCAACAGCGTGCAACGTGGAAACTATGTGTTGGCGCATTTATTTATTTATTTAATTTATTTTATTGACAGAAAGGAGTGCACTCACTCGTTCGTCGTGGAGGATGATCAGAAGATCAGATGTTTGCTGTTTTTTCTGTTTTTCTGGTTGTTATTGTTGGACTGGTAGTGTGTGTGTGTGTGTGTGTGTTCTGTGTCGCGTCCGAGTGTGTGTCCTTCAGTCTGTCCTGCTCCTGACTATCAGACTCCTCCCCGGGGCAGTCTGTCCGTCTGCCAAGAAATGAGGTTTATATTTGGTCAAGTGCACACACACACACACACACACACACACACACACACACACACACTGCATGCTGCGGGAGAAACTCGGCTCAGCTTGTATTCGACGTGTAAAAATGATCAAATCTTTATGAAACAATCATCTTGTTGACGTTACAGTGTTACAGTCGAATGCTTTGTACACAATCCATTACATCACCGCGGTGTGAGTGATTGAATTTATATTTAATCATGTTCATCACATGGCATCATGACATCATGTGTATAGGTTCAGACATCACAAAGGGGCGCTGTGCAGCAGCAATGAATACGTTATAAAATCTCATGTGAAAAATCTGTTCCCATCTTTAACGAGACGCAGCGACCAAGAGCATTCAAGCCAAAGGCAAAAAACAAAACAAAACTTAAAATAAATATGTTGCATAAGTATTGACACCTTTCTATGTTAACAGAGCATCTCCTGTGTGCAGCACTCGTCCGGTCTCTCCACAGGTTCTGGCTTCTGTTTGGATCGCTTCAGATCTTTGATCTTCTTCTTTCGATGTGTTTGCTTATAAGGAGCTGTGGGACAAAGGGACTTGTGCTTTATGTTGTTGTTGCTGGAAAGATGGATATTGTGCCAAATTAGTTTGGTATTTGGAGTGCTCTGTGATTCTCCTTGATCTCGAGCAGAGCTTTATTTCCAGCTGAAGAGGAGCTGCACCAGTGTGTGATGCTGCCACCACCATGCTTCACCCTGGCTCTGGTAATATTTAGGTGATATGATGTCTTGTTTTTGCACCAAACATCATGTCTGGCAACTTTGTCTGACTTACAAACAAATCTGACTTACAAACAGTCTCCTGGAACGGAACTCATTCATAAGTAGGGGACTGACTGTATATGAGCTCCTTGGACTTGTAAGATATTTGTAAAAGTTGTATATAGCATGAAGGTATTATTATAGTTAATATTATATGCCACTACTCGGTTTATATTGAGTTTTGTTGTAAAATTACATGGTATATATTAATTATTGCAGACCGATCTGCCTGACTGCACAGCTTCAACTTTTGCCTTAATTTCGCTAATGTGAACTTATTAAAAATAATATATTATATTGTATCAAATGTTATGTAAGCTGGTGACACAACAAGTGTTATGAGTGTTATACTCGCCTATTTTACTACATACTGTACATAATGCCGTAAAGAGATAACAGTCACACGCCTTTATCTTTACCCGTTTCTCCTTTTCTTTCATTTTATCTGAACTGTGACCCCAATGGCCATTTCTTGTTTATTTAGTTATTTATAAATTAATTAGTGCATTTATTCAACAGACATCAGGACATTACACACTCTGAATTAATAGTCAATACTACATTACCCCATTTATATTATTCTTAATGATGTCACACAGAACAGAAGAATGAGACGTTCCTGTGGAACTGTACAGAATATATTCAGTGTTATAAATAATCTGTGGTTTATTCGCTGGCGTTCCATAGTGCGAGTGGTTTTACTAACTGTATCTCTGTATGGTGTTAGATGTGTGCTTTTTACCTGCTGCTCCCCCTGCAGGTGACCTGAGGTAATTGGCACCTGAAGGCCTTGGTTTAATTCTCTGTCCAGCCACAAGGTGGCGATAATGATATGAAATAGATCCTTCATCAACCTCTTGGTGATTTTAATAGTCCAAAGTGAAAAAAAAATATATATATATATTAAGAACAGAAGTCAGTCTGGTTTAATAAACCTGGTTTTAGTCACATTTTTGGAAACTCCAATTTAAAAAAAAAAAAAAGAAAGTTATTTGTGTGTTCCTAGAGTTGTGATGCGGGGTGGAACCACTTCTGGGTTTCCAGCTACAGAACAAGTGCTGAATTATTCACTGCTGAGCTTTAAGTAGAGCTCATTCTGCACATCGGTTAATGATCCTCTGGAGTGCCAGACTTGTGCCACTATAGCTTTCCTGTGTAACCGTTATAGCTTTATGTTTCACCTGTAAAAACTCACTTGCACATTTCATTCATTTTTTTTTGCACAATTCAAAAATCATTCAGCCTAAAAACGCCTTGAACGCAAAAGTTTGTTTTTTTTTTTTTGCTTTTTTTTTTGCACACAAAGTAAAACATGTCTGATGCCTAAATCTAATTTGGGGCAAGAAATTGTTACCCTTCCTGATCTGGAGAAAGGGGTTAAAACGATATTAACATGTTTAGGGAGATCGTGACAAGACAAATGAGTGGAAAGAAAGAAAGACTAAAACACTTCCAAAAAGATTTTTTTTTTTTAAAACAGAAGACCATAAAAGTCTTTTAGGATAATTTTAAAATCCACTTTTATGTAACATAATACAATCGAAATCTAGAATAACAGAATTACGCTGATGGTGATACTGCAGTCGGCCTGATGCCGCGCAAATCTGCTTCTTCCATCTGTAAAGTTTCTGATAGCAACATCTGAGAAGCCCATGACTGATTAATACGACTATCGGTTCGGAGGAACATGCGCTCCACCTGGAAATAATATATAACAATAATATCGATATCATCAATGCCTAATAAAAACCACATTAAATACCACGATTGTAACTGAAGTGAGGGTGTGCAAACATTTGCACTCGACCCTACATGGAGTGGATCTTTTCCACACCTACACTTGCACTTGAGACATAACATTGACGCGAGCGTTTCAGTATCGTGTGACTCACACACCCGTCTTGTGTTCTTTGTTATTGCAGGAAACTGTGAAAGGCATAAATATGGATGTTTATTTGTCGGTGTCGAGCTCTCGGACCCGCTGCACTCCTGGCTCTGGTTATTGTCTGGGACTGGCTCGCGAACGCTGCAGCCGTGTTCAGATCTGCTCCTGTCCACATTCCAGGACGCTTTGGTGATTTTCCTCTTCGGACTCGGCCGTTACACCCCGTCATTAACTGATGAGTTCAATCGGGTTCGTTACGGCCGCAGGAAAATCACCAAGCGCTGGACTGTCACACGGCTTAAACTGCGGCGTAATTCTCATTAAAGCGTTTCGACGTGGTCTCGAACCGAACAAACAGCCGTTTGTTTATATTCAGGAATTCTCAGACAAACTTCTCGAGAGTTTCCTTACCTCATCAGTTCCATTTCTGGATCGGGTTTGGAAACTGAAGGCTTGTCTTTATAAATGAAGAACATGATTATTGTGTTAGGCCCCACCCCCTTTCTTGGTTGACATCCTTGCTCAATTGCGGTCCAGTACAACAGTGCATCTGTTTCAAATCCACTTAGAAACCTCATTTTCTCTTCAACAAAACTGTCTATGAAGCAGAAGCAGAACCCTGATCCAAAACCCGCTTTTGCTCATTTATTACTTTAACAGGCGTTTTTCAGCTCTGCAGGGAGCCTCGGTCCGGCCAGCGACCGCATTACCCCGTCCCCCGTGCTAGGATGAGAGTCACCGCTGTTCGACAGTGTTTTCTAGGATCCTGTGGATAAAGGTTGTGGTGGTGGTGGGGGGGGGGGGGGGGGGGGGGGGGCAGGGGGTCAGAGGGGGGGTTGATTTTGGCCTGTGATTGACAGCTCTCAGGGGCGGAGGTCAGGGTTTTAAATCCTCTTTGATAACTGCTAGTTTAAAAGCTAAGGGAATACAAAGTGAGCCATTTGATGCATTTTATTATACGCAGACCTCTGGTTTTTATTTATTTATAAATTTTTTTGTAATTAAATTTTTATATTGTTCAACAGTCATAATTTTGTACATCACAGCAATCAATATTCTCCTTTCCAGTCAGTCACCTGGTTTTTATTTTTATTTTTAATAGACTCAACTGGCAGCAGTTCCATGCCACACCACCAGAGGAACGCTCGCCCACTTCCTGTTTGTTTAACCCACCTGTAATCTATTGATCGCTTCCTCATTCAGAGACACGACCCTGAGTTCTCACACCCTGCAGTTAAGTTTAGCATTTCTGTTCCCCAGTGTTTTGTCTCATTGGATGTTTTTAGCATTTGTATTTTTCTCTGTTGGTCGCTGTGGAGTTTAAACCAGAGTTTCTGCTTTGGAATGTTTTCTGATTGAGTTATGTGCATATAACGTACAGGACAGAGCAAAAGTTTGGACACCCCTTCTCATTCAGCGAGTTTTCTTTCTTGTGTTCTTTCTTGTGTTCTTTAGCCCAAACGCGTCTCTTCTGCTTGTTGCCTGTCCTTAGCAGTGGTTTCCTAGCAGATATTCTAGCATGAAGGCCTGATTCACACAGTCTCCTCTTAACAGTTGTTCTAGAGATGTGTCTGCTGCTAGAACTCTGTGTGGCATTGACCTGCTCTCTGATCTGAGCTGCTGTTAACCTGCGATTTCTGAGGCTGGTGACTCGGATGAACTTATCCTCCGCGGCAGAGGCGACTCTCGGTCTTCCTTTCCTGGGCCGGTCCGCCAGTTTCTTTGTAGCGCTCGATGCTTTTTGTGACTGCACTTGGGGACACTTTCAAAGTTTTCCAAATTTTTCCGACTGACTGACCTTCACTTCTTAAAGTAATGATGGCCGCTCGTTTTTCTTTACTTAGCTGCTTTTTTCTTGCCATAATACAAATTCAACCTCTTTGATTGAGAAGGTGTGTCCAAACTTTTGGTCTGTACTGTGTATCGTTTTTCCCCAGTCAGCTCCACACCTAGACCTTGGGTTGCCACCTTTTTTAATCTGGTTAAAAAGTAAGCGCTTATATTAAAAATAACTTTTATTGGTTAATAGGTGCATTTAAAATGAGTCGCCTCCCTGAGTGTCTGTGGTATATAATAATAGCAATCAGCATCATATAGATCAGTACAGGATGCTTCTATATTGGACCAGAATGGCGAAGGTAACTGGATCCCCACATGTGTGTACGTTGCATCAAGTTTTCTGTTTTCCCGTATCTCACTTTTCGCTCCTTTTCCGAATGGACCATTTCAGTGTCTGTGTAAATGAGCTGAGCCACGCCCCTCCAGAAAACAGCAGAGTGAACCTGAACAACAATCTCGGGGGGAGGGACTCTTCATATATGGGGTCACGTTAGGGGGAAAATCCAATTGTCTTGTTTAAGACCTGGCCAATACAAACATGGGAAAAGGACAAAAAGCAGGGAATGTTTTCTTTGCTTGGTTTGTTTGTTTGTTAGTACGTCCACATTAATGACTAGTAATTAATTTGGTCTGTTGGATTAGAGTGAAGGATTGTTAATTGTTTTGTAATGATGATCTGACTATATTAAAGAGAAATCTAGGATTATCTTAATTCTGTATTTTTTGGAGAGAGACGCTGATGATGTTACATTAAAAGCCTTTTCTATGGATTATAAATTCTCTCCTGTGCAGTCTGGAACACGACTCGGTTAGTTTGATGCTGTTTACGTGTTTAGATTTGAGTGGTGTGTTTTTAAGATGAGAAGGTGATCATTGTCCCTGAATGCTGTATATTTTTCCCTCTTTAGTTATTGAAGTTGAAAGCTCTTGCTCGAGGACACAGCAATGGCTATGCAGGGACTTGAGCCCATGACCTTCTGAGCTTTAGCTCAAGGTTTTAACCACTGAGGCTCGTCAATGACAGCAAAAACCAAAAATCTACTGCAGGTTCAGTAATGATCAGTTCCCGCATGGGGCCATGATGCTGTGTTGCTAGGCAACCAATTACAGCCATCCCGAATTTGCCTTCTTGATTGATTCATCATCAGGTCTCCAATAAGAGCGGCTCCTGTGGCTCTTCAGGGGCATTATTTATTTATTTATTTATTTATTTATTTATTAATCTATTGATTTCCCCCATGATCGTGTGTCTGTGTGTGTGTGTGTGTGTGTGTGTGTGTGTGTGTGTGTGATGTCCTCGCTGACATTGGCGCGCAGCGAGAAAGCCGCGTATGTTTATTGCTCCTCCCTTTGCAATATCTGGAACTTGTTCTCGCGTTATTAAACAAAGCAGCCGTTCAGATCCCGAAGTGCTCGGAGCACCAGGGCCCGT